>OZ007496.1:219648871-219823871 GCA_963931805.1 Microdon myrmicae | reverse complement strand
AGTGGAATCATAACTAAAATCGACTCACTGCCATTTACTAGGAACTTCGAAAAGAGTTGCTATCCCTGTATAGGGGATTTAGTTCCGGGGAATCGTCGCCGTATAAGCTGAGTTGCATTCGTTGGTTGTGTGTACCGGGAAATTGGTTTCGGCGGCATAGCCAAGTATGATCAAGGGTCTTGGCCGTTGCAATGGTCGTTTCGTGGAAAGGCGACGCATCATGCTGTGGGCTTGCCAGTACGAGGGAATTGGTGTGGTGCTACATGGTTTAGGTGGAAGGGGAACCGAAACGGTTTTCGGGGGAAATTGGAGTTGCTTGGTTGCACGCAAGGGATATGATTTAGATAGGGAATTAACCGAAACAATTTCGGGGAAATGTATGCGGCTCGGTGTAGTTGATGGAGATGGTGAGTAATCCGTTGTAAATTTGAATATGCATTTATTACGGAGTATGATTTTCGGTGATGTGGCACGCCGGCTTTGAAAGTTCGGGAAAAGTTTCCATTCACTCGAACTTGGAAGGTTTTGTTTAGAACGAACTAGTAGATGATACTACACAGCGTTCTACTGAGCGCAGTATTCAGTAATTTAAAAATGACCTTCGATCCACGTCGTGTCAAACTGTCCAGGCTCACCACAATGGTGGGTTCCTTATTAAAAAGTATTAAAAAGACGCACGCACGTGGTTCTGAAATATGTTGAGAGCCATCGGGATGCTGTGCGCTCTTCTAAATCCAAAATGGAAATCATAATTTAAATTTATTTAGCTTCGCGTGTATGAATTATTCATATATGTTGCTGATGCAAGTGAGGGGCGAGATGAGGTAATTTTTTATTTTTTTTTACCAAACGCGCGTACAAAAGAGGCTTTTGGAGTAGCCTTAAATAGGTTGGTTTCCCAACTTTTGCCATTAGACAAACAATACCATGCTTCCAAGCTTGAGGAAAGGAACCCAAGTTGTAGGCATGGTTGAACAGAATGGAGAGCTTTATAAAGAATAAGGCAGAAAGCCTTCGCAACGGGTGGTACGACATGTTGTCGATACCGGGTGACTTCATAGGGTTTCGAGATTTAAATAGGTTCTGTAGGATATTTGGTGTGACGCAACCGTGATCATTATCACATGTATCGTCGAAGTATGCATTGTTAGCTGAGTTGAAGACAACAATTTGGTCATGAAAGTCGTCTAAATAGTTGTGAATCTCTGAACTAATTATTGCATTAGTGCCCGCTCGCCATCCTCGAGAGTGAGTTTGTGATTATTTTCAAAGGTCTGCGGGGAGGAGAAGTATTATGCCGGACACGGGCACACGGTTCACTTCTTCCCCATCAATTCTTGTCATTAAAGTTCCGTAACATTGTTCGCGACCCAACAAACCGAACACCAAAATAACGCACAGGTTTAATTGGTGATCACCGTTTTTATTTCTTTGCTTATATTAGTATTACATTGGTTTTCACTTATTGGATTTTAATACACACACGACGGACTTGATTTTAATTACTTTAAAAACTATTACCCACACGACTCCGGGTATTTTCGCGTCTCCGTGCACACCGGGGAGCGGGAGCGGCATGACCGTGGCGGTCAGCGGATGAAAACGACTCAACTATATTCAATCGTTTGGGGTGAGTTTTTCCGAGAGAGAAAGTGTTTCTCTCGTGGTGAAAACAAGGAAGAAAGACTTGGCAATGTTTGTGTATGTGTGAGTGAAGATCACATTGGTTTTTTGTATACACAAGCCCATGGGAATGAACTTGAAACAAAGAAAGGAAGAAGGGATCGTGGAGATCTTTGTTTATGTGCGAAGGTTACTGGGAAACGAATCCAAAACCACGTAGCACAAAAGGAATTTATGACCTGAGAGTTCAACTGAGTAAACAAGTCGCAACTCATTAGATGGTAGGTGCATTTGGGATACTAGAATGATTGAATTGTTTGCGTATCGCCAGAATGCCAGATGAAGGACAGCGGTCTTTTGTTTACTCGTGGTGCGAGTTGGTGAAATTTTCTCAACGTGGATGGTGCTAATTACATGCAGCTGGTGTTGGACTATTTATCGCTGGCTAAAAGGGTCGACAGCGGATGTGTGCATAGATAGTTTTTATGTACACATATTGAGGCTGGGATTAGCCAACTCAAGGGTAAGATTCCCTGATATGCGGTCGTATGATATGCGAACCGATAAATTTTATTACAGGGAATTTCTGATAAGGTAGGAAAGAACTCTTACAGGAATTTGTATGCGATGAGATGCAAGAAAAGGTAAGAATTGTTTTACTGAAGCTTTTTAGATTTGACC
The DNA here is from genome assembly GCA_963931805.1 of Microdon myrmicae. Lineage (NCBI taxonomy): Eukaryota > Metazoa > Arthropoda > Insecta > Diptera > Syrphidae > Microdon > Microdon myrmicae. The sequence goes on along the minus strand of OZ007496.1, from coordinate 219,821,567 downwards.
TTAGATAATCCTAGATGCGTAAAGCATTTAAGGTGCTAATGCGATTGCATTAGCGAAATTATGTGATTGAATGGGTTATGGGGTTTTTTTTTAGGAAAGTGAATCGTGGGGTTCGGCGGAACCGCCACAGGTCTCACCGATGATGTTTGCGTTATTTATGTCATTATTGAGAACAACACCGTTGTGCATGATTAGGTCAGTGATACGAGAAGTGCCACATATCGCTTTAACATTTTTATAAACGTTCTGGTCCATCTGAGTAACCCTCAGTCTGTCTTCCAATTGTCGTGTACGATTGTTTTGGATTCTTTGTTTTATCAGTGTGCCAATATTGTGAATAATGGATCGCAGAAATGGTTTCCGTTGGGTAAAGCGGTGAGAATATCTCGTTCTGCAGAGCTTTTTACGCTCCCGGATGAGATGAAAAGTGAAGTCGTCATGGGGAATCTGATAAGTCTTTCCAAGTTTGTACTTCGGGACATGAGTCTCCGAAGTTTCAACTAGAATTTCGTCAAGTCGTTATTTATCTTAATCGTCGTTAGGTTCCTGTCAGTGGGAAGAGAGAGTTGGTGGAGTTTTTCGGTCAATGTGACATTGAAGTTGTCCCAATTGGTGCGCCCATAATCGGGTATGTATCTGATATGAGCCCGCAATAATCGATAGCTGCGAATGAACGTGGTCTCAGCGTTGTGGTCAGATACACCCGCCGATACTTGGGGAGGAGTGACTTAAGGAAGTAAACCTTTGGACACAAAAGAGATGTCCAGAATTGAGTTAACTCACGTACCAACTGTGGGTGCGACTATTTCGAAGCGGAGGGCATACGAATTTTTGGGGTACCCTTGGTACAATTTTGGGCCATTTGGGCAAGAGAAGGAGTTGTTCCAGTGGGGATGTCTGAAGTTAAAAGCGGCGGCTATGATGCCCCGAGGACCTTATAAATTGGCCAATAACTTCGGGATTAATGGAGTCATTATTGGTTTTATGCGAGTGATATACGGAGTAGAGGTTAATAACTTTGCCCGTAAAAATAAATTATTATGGAAAATGTAACAAGACTCGAGACTTGCTAAATAAGACCAAGACCGGATCCCAGTTGTGGTGCCGATGATGATGATGGTACGGAGTATATGTCTATTCTACCATTATTAGCTAGGTGCCGCTCAACCCCGGAGACCTCTATGGACTCGAAATGTGGGAGGTCAATAACTTCATGGCGAAGTTCACTATTAACTAATATACAGGTGCCACCACCGTTGATGGTGGAGCCGCCAGTGTCGGTTCGAACTCGTCGAATCATGGAAATGTTTGAGAAAGCGGGACGGTGACATGGATGCAAGCTAGTTTCGGTTACAAGAACAACCTCCGGGCGGTTATCCTTTATGAAGTCAGAGGCTATCATACGCTTTTTCATATCGGGGTAGTTTCCTGAGCATTGAGGATTGCTCCCTTTCGAGGCTTTTGTGCCGCCGCTTGGATTTGTGGCGTCGTGTTGGCCTGTATAGCGGATTGCTTAGGGACTTGAATATGTTTTTGGGGGAGAGGGGGTGGAAGAGTTTTCATATGCTTTCTTTGGATCTCTTTAACCTTATCAGCGAATGTAAATCCATTTTGGATGACATTTTGTGTGGCTTATTTTCCGAAGTTTGACTTTGTTTAGCTCGAGCTTTGAGGCGTAGCATCCCCCATGAAAATGTAAATCCGATCTAATACTATTCCCCCTACCCAAGAACTTTGACTGAATCGAAAATTGCCATCTTTTTACTGCGACTACGCATTGCTTCCCTTAACCTTCTCTATAGAGGCGAATCTCCAATCAGCTAAAAATGCAATTCGATACTGAACACCATTTATGTACTGCAAAGTGTCCTGATTTAAAAAAAAACATAAGAGGGCATTTGGGAGGATGGGAGCGAACATACAGGGGAAAGTTACTGATTGCTTTCAACCCGGCGATGGCCTGGATGATCCTTGTCTCTGTTCAATCCAAGTTGACATGCAGTCTCCACGTGACACCCATGGGTAGCTACTTTGGCACCCGCCAATTAGTGAACCAATGCATGCAGCGACATCCTGTGGAAGGTTGGCGCAAGGCTAATAACCATGCCCGTAAAAACGAATTATTATGGAAAATATAGACCGGATACACGACGACGATCACGTAAACGAAAATGGCTAAACGATATAAGAATTTTTTAATGGAACGTTCGCTCACTATACAGAGCTCGAGCTGGACAGCAGCTAGCCGATGCCCTGTCCGAATATAAGGCTGACATAACAGCATCGCAAGAAATAAGATGGGTGTTGTTATTCAAAGAACGAGGATGGCATTTATTACAGCTATCATGCAAAACACCATGTGCTCGGCGTAGGCTTTCTAGTCAGCCAAAAACTGAAGCCTGCCATCGTCGGCTTTAATGCAATAACCGAAAGGCTAAGCATTCTTTGCGTACGAGGCAAGTTTAAGAACAAAAGCCTCATAAACATTCACGGACCTACAGACGAGTCCCTTGACGACGAAAAGGAAGAATATTACGAGAAAGCCGACCGGGGCCTCATGGCCTGCCCAAGATACGATGTGAAAATCGTTCTTGGTGATTTAAATGCAAAAATAGGTCGGTAGATGGTTTTCAGGCACTACGCAGTTTCCCATAGTTTGCATGAGAACACTAATGACAATGGACTACGAGTCATCGAACTGGCAGCATCGAAAAACTTGGTCGTTGGGAGTACAAGGTTTTCGCGTAAAGATATCCACAAAGCCACCTGGGTATCACCTGGTGGAGTCACTCGCAAGCAAATTGACCACGTGTTGATAGATCGCCGCCACTCCTCGAGCCTGATGACGGTACGAACGTACCGAGGTGCCAACGTCGACTCGGATCACTATCTTGTTAGTACAGTTTTCCGAGCGTGGATTGGCTCACGGAGACGTATTGCATTCGCGGATCAGGTTCACATCAACACGGCTGCCTTACGCAATGAGAATACCAGTAACACCTTTGCTCATGCGCTAAGACTCGCCCTCGAAGAGCTCGACGGAGGGAGAGTAAGCCCTGGGGCCAGAATGCCGACCGTAGAAGACCTAAGAATGCTGCATACCGGGCAATGCAGTAGTCTCATAGAACGCGGGTGCGCGAGGAGAAATACAAAGAGCTTCGAAGATCTGAAAAAAGGCTTCACAGACAAATCAAAAGTGCCTGGGAAAAAAACCTTGTCTGTGAAATAGAGAAAAGTAGAGAGCGACTTCCGCACCAGGCGCGGAAGTTCTACCAAATAATCTGCAGTATGACGCGGTACACACCACGCTGCACTTATTGCAAGGATAAAGAGGGTAATCTGATTACCGATCCTGAAGGCATTCTGGAGCGATGGGAAGTGCACTTCAATGAATTGCTAAATGGTCAGCTCACAGAAGAATTGGAGGCTCTGTGGGTAATATTAGATAGTTGTGCCAGCACGGCAACGTGTTCACTAATATTCCTCCGAAGCCACTCGATACTTCGACTTCCGAACTGATTTTTCATTGAAGGTGGTCAGTGCGACCAGTGTTTGCTACGCGAAGCCAAGTAAGTCGTTGAAAGAAAAGGCAGTTAATTTTTCATAGAACTTTACTTCTTTGTTTTTCGTCACAATAGCTTTTATTCGTTTTTGTTCTTGTTTAAAACACTTTGCTCTCAGCCAATACTAAATACTTATCTGTTATTGCACTTCACATAGAACTTAATAATTAATATATATATGGACTTCTTAAACTTTAAACAATAGGATTGCTGGGAAAAATTCAAAACTAATTTTACACCGACCCTGTCGTTTTGCTTACTACACATCGACTCCTTGTAGGGTAAAAGTCGACTGGCTTTGACTCGTGCGGAGTCGACCCTCGGCTAGTGGTGAGTTTAGTTCTTAAGAGAACGTGAAGTTTCTCTTTGGTGACCAAGGGGAGAGGATCTCTCTGAGTAGGTCCTGGCGAGTGTGCGGTTGATCCCGCGGAGATTACATTGTTTACCCATGCGGCGAGGTCATGGGTAAACGAAACCGGGAAAAGGAAATGGGACAAAGGGCATCGTGGGAGATCTGCATGCAGCTGTGTAAATAGGCTGAATGTCATTAGTGAAAATGGTGCTAAAAGCAATTTAGGAACTTACACAATGGTGATTGTGCACGGTATCTATGCCGGCGGAAAGGATAGAATTCCTTTGTGTGTATATTTACATGTTTGTGAATTCGGTTTTGGCGGCTAGACGCGAGATGCGAACGATGCTTTTGTCGGTTGGACAAAAGGCTGCCTTGAATGTGGGTAAGGCGGGAAAATCTGCTGCGCACGTGTGTGGGAGGATACGCCGGCTGACAGGGGCGCCGATAAGGTTCCCTGATTTGTGAGGGTTACGTTGTATGCCAACCAAATTATTTTCAGGAAAATTGTGATGATGAATGAATAATGCATGAAACAATGCCCTTGGGAAGGAAATGTTTGCCGGTTACCGCGGGTTGGTGGAGGGAGTTGGGGTTGGAATTGCGGGTGGTTCTTCGCGTAGAACCCGCACAGCTCTACCAATGCAAGATCAAGACCAAATGCGAGGAAACATTAGAAGCCATAAGACAGCTCAAATCAAATAAAGCCACCGGAGCTGATGGCATACCAACTGAGCTGATCAAACAAGGAGGGACAGCGTTACATCACGCAATTCATGAGATCGTGGTGCACGCGTGGGAGCAAGGGGAGATGCCGGAAGATTGGCGTCGTGGTATAATTTGCCCCATACATAAGAAGGGAGATATCGCACTGTGCAGCAACTATAGGGGTATAATATTGCTGAGTACCGCCTAAAAGATACTCTCCACTATCGTACAAGACCGGACAGCCCCATACACTAAAGCCATCATTGGTCAATATCAATGTGGCTTCATCCAGGCAAATCAGCAATTGATCAGATATTCACGCTTAGGCAGGCGATGGAAAAATGTCAGGAATTTAAGATTCTATTATATCATCTATTTATAGACTTTAAGGCCGCCTACGACAGCATAGCCAGGGTAGACCTATATAATCCCATGAGAGAGTTCGGCATTCCAAATAAGTTGATACGACTTTGTAGGTTGACCATGACTAACGTAACTAGTCAAGTAAAAATAGCGGGATTGTTGTCCAAACCAATACACATCTTTAATGGACTCCGATAAGGGGATGGTGTGGCCTGCCTCCTCTTCAACCTGGCATTGGAGAAAGCAATTCATGACTCTGACGTTACAACAAGAGAGACTATTGTCACCAAGTCCAGCCAGATACTTGCCTACGCAGATGACATCGACATCATCGGTAGAACCGAATCGACGGTACAGGAATCCTTCACCCAGATCGAGCAGGCGGCACAAAAACTGGGACTGCACATTAATGAGGGAAAAACCAAGTACATGGTGACAACTTCTGCGAAGAGAAGACCTAACGTTGGTCAAACTATCAGGGTAGTGGAGCACGAATTTGAAGTAGTGAAATCCTTTAACTATCTTGGGTCACTAGTATCAGCCGATAACAATATGGAAGAAGAAATACGCGAACGACTGATCAAATCTAACAAAACCTACTATGGTCTATCAAGGGTCTTCAAATCCCGAAATTTATCCAGAACATCCAAGCTACTACTTTACAAGAACGTGGTCTTACTAATACTCATGTATGAATCCGAGACCTGGGTTGAGCAACCTGAACTCTTAGCCGCGTTCGAGAGGAAGGTCTTAAGGAGAATTGTTGGCGTCGTATGAGAGAGAGGACATTTCGGGACACGCTACAACCATGAGTTGTACGCAATCTACCTTGAAGCTAATGTTGTAAGAAAAATCAAGCTCGGTAGACTCCGGTGAGCGGGACACCTCGCTCGAATGAGCGAAGAGGAGCCTGCCCGGAAAGTCATTTGTGGCAGGATGTATGGAAGGAGACAGCGCGGCAGACCTTGTCTGCGATGGAGGGATGGCGTAGACCAGGACGCTCAGAGCCTGGGAGTGCCAAACTGGATGACATCGGCTCGAAATCCGGACCGGTGATAAGATTTGTTAAATATGGCCAAGACCGGATCCCGGTTGTAGTGCGGATGATGATGATGATGATCAAGAGGACATTTATTTCAAAACGGCGATATTTATAAAGTACTTGGTCGCTTTACCCTTGATAATATCAAAAGCATGAATACATTTTTAAATGTAATTAAAGTAAGAGTCAAAGATGCGGAGCCAATGACTTTATCGATATTTAATTTGAAATCATTAATTAATACATTTATTAATTTTTATTGTATAAATAAATTTAAATTATAATTAATAAATATAAATAGTAATAATAATAATCACAGTAGGTGTTCATAATGGTGCTTGTGTTTTTATTGCAATTTTTACACGGTGCTTTAGAAGACATATTTGGCAAACATGAATAATGTATATTTGCACAACTGGGAATTAAACTGACACATCATTGTCTAAGAAATTAATCATTAATTAATTGATGTTTTCTTAAATACCACTAAATCCACAATAATAAATATATTTCTTTTTACAACTGCGACAAGAATATTAAAATTTAGACTTCCGAAGTGCGCCTCGTGTACACAGGAAATAATAAACCGCCGTTGTACCATTGGTAAATCTAGGGCGACAAAACAATTTTATCACTTTATATTGACAATACGAAGCCCGTCTAAACTAATTCAGTAAATAGACTTGGAAATATATAGGCTTAGTTATGAATAATTTATTGTCTGCGAATTTTTGAGGCCTCATAACAAGCCTTACCTAAAACAAAAATATCTACTCGAGACACAACACAATCCGCAGTTCTTTAATATTCTAAGTAACTAATTGAAAATAATAGAGAATATCCTTCTAAACTTTGTCCAAAATTTCCATTTAACTGCGCACGATGATTATATTATTACTTCAAATGTAGTAGGTAGAGTCGGCCTACGTAAATGAGAACTTTAGGCCTCTTTTCGAAATGTGTCGTCATCTTCGAGACAGACAAGAAATCAACGCTGGAACACTTATTCCATTGTCTCACCTAAACAGAACAACTAGTCAGGGGATAACTGACCTTTGAGAGCTCGCCAGTCTGTAATCTTAGACGCGATACTCATAGAAATAGTTAGTCTTGTCTAGTCAAGGACATATGCAATTGACCGATGAGTATGAGAAATGCTGGATTATAAAGGGGAGCTAGAAATATACAGTCGTTTTGTCTACATTTTTTTTTGTGCTTTTGTTTTTTATTTACGATGTCTGCAGTCTGGTTATGATAATGATATGGAGTGAAGTGCACGACTACTTGGTTAATTGACGAATTGGGTAACTAACTAAAGTGCGGTGGTGATTGATATAATTTTTAATATTTAGATTCATAATTCTTTTTCAACCACCAGCTGTTTGGAAGGATTCTACAGTAGAGATTGGATTCAATGAATTTTACTGTCCTTCAATACTTTAACCTTTTTTTGCTGCAATACATGCTAGATATTTTTTATCTAGGGCAAATAACAATTTTAAACATCAATTAATGTGAAACTAAGATAGTTATTCATGTGCTTACTGGGCCATACAGCAGTGTTTGTCATACAGCCCACTTTATGCATAACAATCGAAAACTTGTTTCCTTCGGGCTCGATAGGTGAGATGCAGACTGCGAGAACACAAGATGCTGCATATGGCTGCAATATCGACATGTGGCAAATACGTAGCAGATCGCTCAGACATTGGTTTAAAATGCGGGAAAAAGGATAATAAAACCAAGACTTGTTAAGAACAATGCATGTTTTGTGAATCAGAATGCAAAGACGGTAATGCACACCCAACTGGCAATTACAAATAACGAGCAAACGACACAAACACATGAGAGGAAGACAACAGCTTTAGAATAGCAATTTGGCAGTAGGAAATCCTCTTATAGAAAACAGAATAAATTAATGATTGGAAATATTTGCCTACGTTAAAATCGTGGAAATGTTCACTTCCTACAAGAGTTTAAAAGCTTCATAGACGTGGTTGTAGCGGTTCTACGAACCGCCACAACCAACTATAGGTTAAGATGTCCTTTCCGCCTTTTAAGGAACATACTTACCTCTATCCATTACACGTGCCCACAGACACGTGTCCCAATAGCCGGTGATCATATCTGTAACAAAGGTTATACGAAATTGTAACAACGTTGAACCCGATATCAAAAATCAAGGAACTTAACGTTCAAAAAACTTCCAATATCGAGTTCAACGCATCCATACATCGTATGCAAAACCAATCTACAAAGGCAGCAAGCATCGCATTTAAACAATGCGCTAATGCAGGAAATCATCGCATGTAATTCGATCACCCAGCCTGAGCAGCATCGCGATGTTTTCCCACGAAATACCATTATCGGTAAGAAAACCGAACAAGGGATGCATTATCGGGTAGCTAAATGCAATTAGCACCTAAATCTCTCGCATGATCTAATGCTAAGGCACACTTGCGCAAACAAACGATTCGTTGCGCCGCTGAATAGCAGGCGAACAATCATAAAACCGTAACACTATCCCTGATAGATGTTTATGATGAAAAAGGCAAACAAAGCCTTACATCCCATAGTCCGTGTACACATCCGAAATGCAGGCGATCCTTGCCGCAGTTCAAATAAACCACAGAAAGATCGGAGAATAAGCGGCGGCATCCGATCCGTAAACAGAAGAAAGAAAGATTCCGACCACCAGCAACGAATGTTAATAATAATGATCATGAGGAATATTTCTCCTTTTTCAGATCCAATGGGAAATTCTCCTTTTGAGATGCAAAGGGAAATTTTATACTGTTAACAGATACGATGGGAAAATCTGTTAGCAGACAGGATGAAAGATTTTCTTTTACAGATGCGAGGAAGTAATTAGAATGGGATATTTTTTTGATAGGGACAATTAGTCTGGAAGAAATAGTCGCACCGGAAGGTCTACTGGAAGCATCCGTATATTAGAAAGTCATCCGTGAGTCGAACAAACAGAAACCCGACGAAGTGTAACAAACGACGTAAAGCGTGTGCGCGATTTTTGTTTGTAAATAAAATAGTTTACTAGTTTATTCATCCGGGAATTCAAATTTTAATAAAGATTAATGGGCTTCCAAATGTTTAGCATAAAGTATACGAACGAGGAGAATCCCAAGTCACAAAGAAAATAGAATTGTAAAACTCTTTAACACATTTTAAACAATCCGTGTATTAATAAACAAAACCTCTTTAACAATATTTGGAACAATCCGTATATTAATAAAGGTTGGATCGTGACCTATGTGTATCCAACAGTGTCATCTAAATTGGAAAAATAAAATCTAACCACAGGTTAAAAACAAACTCAACTCCTTGTTTTATTGGTGACAGCATTCGTTCTGCTGCAGTTTTGTTCGTGTACTGTGTTCGGCGACACACAGCGTCCAAAGACAATTAAATCGCCAAATGGTAACTGAAGATCGCCGACCAAAGAGCCCACTTACGAGGGTTGCCTTTTATATTTCGGGATTAGAGAACAAAAACAAATATTGATCATCGAAAATCACTTTATTGTTTTTCAAAATATTCCCCATGAAGATCTATACGTTTTTGCATGCGTTTGAACCAATTGTCGAAGCACTTTTGCCACTCTGATTGAGGTATCTCCAACACATGCATTCTGAATGCAGCAACCGCTTCTTCAGGTGTCGAAAAACGTTGACCTCTCAGCTTGTTTTTTACGTACGGGAATAAAAAGAAGTCATTCGGTGCCAAGTCAGGACTATACGGCGGATGACCCATCAAATCGATGTTTTGGGTGCTTAAAAATGCAGTTGTCGCAGCCGATGTGTGAGAGCTCGCATTGTCGTGGTGAAGAGTGATCCGTCTTCGGCGGTTGGTTTTCCTGATTTCTTGGAAGACAACTGGCAAACAAATGGTTGTGTATCACTCAGAATTGACTGTTCTGCGTTGTTCTAGTGGTACGGTTGCGACATGTCCAGTTTTTCCGAAAAAACAGGCGACCATTTGCTTGGAAGTGCTTCGTGCGCGAACAACTATTGTTGGATTTGGCTCATCTTGAAACACCCAGACAGTCGACTGCTGTTTACTTTCGGGCTCATACGCGTAAATGCACGATTCATCACCTGTCACGGTGTCATAGACGTGTTTCGAAGCACCGCGACCGTATTATTTGAGCGTTTCTTTCGACCAATTGACACGAGCCTTTTTTGGGCGATTGACAAATTGTGTGGGATCCAACGCGAACAAATTTTTTTGACTGTCAAATGTTTATGCAATATTGAATGTATGCTGGTCCCACTAACGCCTAAGGTTGTCTCAATCTCACGATAGGTCACATGACCTATCCGGAGATTGAGATAGGTCACATGACCTATCGAACCCAATCCGTCGTATTTCAATGACTTGCCCGAATTCTCCCTTGGTCCTTTCTCTCCTCAACTTATTCACCGTCACGTAGTTGAGGAGAAACTAAACTTACTCAAAGACGAGTTCAACCCAGGACCTGATGGACTTCCGTCTGTATTCTTAAAGAACTGTTCCACTTCTCTTTCTCTCCCGATATCAAAGATTTTCAACCTATCTCTATCTCAAGGGACCTTCCCTAGTATATGGAAATCCTCCTATGTCACCCCCATACATAAAAAGGGACCTAAAAATGATATCAGCAACTACCGACCCATCGCCAAACTATCTCATATCCCCAAACTGTTCGAAGGGCTTCTGTACAATGCGTTATCTTTTAGTTGTAAATCCATCATCTCACCCAACCAGCACGGTTTCCTTTCGGGTAGGTCGACCACAACCAATCTGATTGAGTTCTCATCCCATACTCTCCGTGCCTTAGAGAATGGCAACGAAGTTGATGTTATCACCACCGATTTCAGCAAGGCATTTGACAAAATCTCCTATAATCTCATCCTTTTCAAGCTGTCCTCCCTAGGCTTCGAACCCCTATTGATCAAATGGTTATCTTCTTATCTGAAAGACCGATCCTACCGTGTCAAATTCAGATCCTCCCTTTCCGATCCTTTTTTTCCCACCTCTGGGGTTCCGCAAGGAAGTCATCTAGGCCCCCTCCTTTTTATCCTAACCATCAATGATGTCGACTCTGTTATTAAACACTCATCCATATCCCTCTATGCGGACGACACCAAACTCTACAAAACAATCATCTCTCCCCTCGACTCCTCACTCCTCCAACAGGACCTCGACAGCTTCTCAACCTGGTGCCGTAATAACTGCCTTGATCTCAATGTTGCCAAATGTCACTCCATTACCTTCTCCCACAAACGTCCACCCCCACCTCCTCGCCCTTACTTCCTGCTTAACCAGCAGATCTCATACGTATCCTCAATACGTGACCTCGGAATCTTATTTGACAGGGAGCTCAGCTTCATCCCACATATCGACGATATCATTCTTAAGGCCAACTCCGCCCTAGGGTTTGTGAAACGCTGGTCTAAGGAATTCTCTAATCCTTACGTTTCCCGTTCCCTCTACATTGCCTTCGTCCGCCCCCTTCTTGAATACGCCAGTCAGGTCTGGTCTCCACATTGCTCGTCCCATATCCGCAGAATCGAGAGCGTGCAACGTCGGTTTCTGCGCTTTGCCCTCCGTGGGCTGAACTGGGAGAATCCTCGGATTCTTCCCCCATACACAAGCCGGCTCCATTTGATCAACCTCAGTACACTTGAGGAACGCAGAACTCTTGCCGATATCCTCTTTATCCACCGTCTCCTCTCCGGCACAATCAACTGCCCTAGCTTGCTTTCCGCCATCGCACTCAACACCAACCCCCGCAACCTACGAAACCCTCGTCTCTTCTATCTGCCCTCCCACCACACTTCCTACGGTTGTAATGAACCAATTTCACGTATGCTTAAGCAGGCAAACTCTTACCCCACCTCCTTCGATTTCTACCTCACTTCTATTGCTCTCAAACGTCGTCTTCTGTCTTTCCCCTCGTGACCTTCCCCCACCCACTATCTACACTTTTACTACCCGTATACATTCCTATCACCCCGCCCCTTTATCCTACTACCCGGTCTTCGCCAACCCATCACGTGCACAGCCACCTTCCCACCTTTTTATCTTCTTACTTATTCGAATGTAATTTTTTGTAATCCAAAAAAAACGCTTGTATTAAGTGTAATAAACGAGGGTTCTGCTCTCACTAAACAACGACGGACCAACTCTTTCCCCACCGCCTTTCATTTCAACCTCTCCACTCCCGCTCTCAAACGCCGTCTCTTAACATTCCCGGCCACCCCCCCCCCCCCCCCCCCGACACATCCGCTCAATAACCCCCTCAATCCTACCTCTCCTCTCCCGCTCTCAAACTAGTTTTCCCCCACATGCCCACCCCCTCTTCAAACTTCTTTGTTTTTTTTTTTCTTGCGTTTGTCTCTTTTTCTTTTTTAATTATTACTTTAGGTTTTAAGTTAGTCTGTAAGATATTATATTATATTATGCTTGTATTAAGCTAAATAAATGAGGGTTCTGCCCTCACTAAACTATAAACTAAACTATGACGATCTTCCAATATCAGTTCGCGCACAGCATCAATGGTTTTCGGAACAACAACTGATTTTGGACGACCTTCACGAAATTCATCTTGGAGTGAACTACGACCACGATTGAATTCACCATACCATCGATAAACACTGGTCCTTGATGGAGCTCCATCGCCAAAAATTGAATTAAGTTCATCCATGCACTGTTGCTGAGTTAATCCACGCCGAAAGTTGTAAAAAATAATCGCACGAAAATGTTGACGATTTAATTCCATTTTTGGGCCGAGATGAATCTTTTAAGTTACTGTAAACAACACAAATAGCGCTCGTATGTCAAAACGTTCTGAGTGCGTATAACCTCAAAAATGTCCAACTTTACGACAGAGCTGTCAATTGCCGGATTGCAACACTAGGGTTGCCAAATCCCGAAACATAAGAGGCAACCCTCGTATAATCGCTGGAGATTTCAACGCCTGGGCAGAAGAATGGGGAAGCTCAAAGCCAGGCATTACTCGAAGCTCTCGCAATCCTAGAGGTACATTCCACCAAAAAAGTACCGGGAATTGATTATTTAAAAAGCCCACTTAAAGCGATTGTTAAAATTCTTTTTGTCACTAAGTTGGCATAACTGTTCTCTATCTTCTCTGACGTGGAGTTCGCGCGCGACCTGTTATTTAGTTTTTTTTTTTTTTTTTTTTTTTTTTTTTATTAGACTTCTCTCGGGAGAGGTGAACCTATAGCGTCGAGTGGGCGCCCCGTGATGCCATCAAATAAGTGTTGCAGTTCTTTTTGAACAGTTGCAGGTTGTAACGCTCCGGGAACACTCCCGTGGGAAGGGAGTTCCACAGCTTCCTCGCTCTGTAACGGAACGAGTTCTGATACAGGGATGTTCGTGCTGCCGGGAGATGAACCACAAACGGGTGCGTTCCGTCGGATTGTCTTGTGGAGCGCATATAGACCGAATTGCGTGGAACAATGCCAAGAATCTCCGAAGAACAGCACCCGTGATAATATCTGTAAAACAGACAGAGGTCGGCCACGCGCCTTCGATGTGATAGCGACTGTAGTCCCGACGTCAGCGCCGAGTCCCCGATCAGGCGGATCGCTCGTCTTTGTACGCTTTCAAGTAGGTCGAGGGTATGTTTAGGAGCCGAGCTCCAAACATGAGAGCAATATTCGAGCCCGGGTCTAATTTGAGATTTATATAGGAGAAGAAGTTGGGCCGGAGTAAAATATTTCTTGGCTCTAAAGGGATAACTCAGTTTTCCTGAGGCTGATCTGGCGATACCCGATACGTGTTTATGCCATGATACATTCCCACAGACCGTGACGCCGAGCAATTTCAAACTTTCCCCAGACTCGAGGGCCCGGCCACTCATCATCAGCTGTGGAACCGATGATCGAGTTTTCTTTGTGAATGTTGTATACTGGGTCTTCGTTGCGTTGAAGTCGACGAGATTGGCCCTTCCCCACTGTAGGACTTTATCTAGATCCTGGTTCAGAGAGTCAATCTGTCTACATCTCAACTGGTGCGACGTTGATGCACCAATCGGCCGATCACTCGAAAAGGAGGAAACAAGCGTACTATCATCCGCAAAATTGAACACTTTGTTATCCGTTCTCTCCAACAAATCATTTATGTGAAGCAAGAACAAGGTTGGAGCTAAAATAGAACCCTGGGGCACCCCCGAATTAACAGGATACAGATCCGAACACTCGCCGTCCACAACAACCCGGATCGATCGATTCTCGAGGAAGCTCCTCGTCCAGTCGCAAAGCTGTTGGGAAAGTCCATATGAACGAAGTTTGCTCAGCAATGCCCCGTGCCGGACGCGGTCAAAAGCCTTGGAGATATCTAATGCGACCGTCCTTGACTCACCATGCCGTTCAATCGCAGATGTCCATATATCGGTTATAAGTGTCAAAAGGTCTCCTGTGGACCGCCTGCCACGGAATCCGTATTGACGATCATTCAGAAGACCGTTGCACTCCAAATACTTAACTAACTCTGTATTAATGACTTTTTCCATTACCTAGTTTGTGTGCAGTGTTTGATTTTGTCAATTTATTTCAAGCGTGTTTGGGGATTTATCCCGAATTTTCTTCAACAACTCAACCGGGTTCATCACACAAACCCCTAAGAGCCAAATGTGCAGGCCAGATGCCGTCTTTCAAACAAAACCACTGAGAATCATAAAAATGCACGCCAGCAATTTTATGATCCCTTAGAAAAATGGTTACCCAAAACCATTAAAACAACCAGCGCCAGCTTCCGTTTTAACAAAACTAAGTTAAAACAAACAAGAGGCAATCAAACAAAATGCACGTTCGCCTGGGCGCTATTGATCTTTCTTTCAATCGGTTTCCCACGGAAAAAATCCTTGCCCATTCGGTTAAAGAAAACAACAGGCGCAATAAAAGCACTATTGATTTTTCTTTACCGAAAAAAGGATCAGGCGGCGAAAAGGAAATATCCTTTGATCTGGTGGAAGAAACCAGATTTCGGAAAAAGAAAAGAAAAATGAAAAAACCGCTAACGAAAGTTGGAACTAGAGACAAAGAGTCGAGAGTGGAGTTGGGTTTTGAGAGTTGTCCAGGACGGACACAAGGATTCTTTTTGGTGGTTGATATTGGATTGTTGACCGAGACGGTCTGACGCGAGTAGAGTTGTAGTTAATGACCGAGCCAGTTAGTTTTTAAAAAGAAGATGTTGAGTTCTGTTTAATGGTGAAAAGCGTTAAATGTGTGTTTGTGAGTGGAACCCTAATTTCGTTTGTCATTAATAAAATAAACTATTAAATGAGTGAATCCTAATTCGGGTCAAACGAAATAGCTTTTGTAATTAATAAAATGAAATATTAAATTAATAGACAGTTCGTAATTAATAAGATAAAATACTAAATGAACGGACAGTTTGTAGTAGATAAAATAAAGATATTACATGAGATTGTTGAGTGTATCAGAGTGTAGCAGTTGAAATACATAAAATAAAAGATTGGAGTTTACGTTGAGCAAATTTATGCAATAGACTGCGTGGAACAATAAATGAACGAAACCTAAAAGTATATAAGAGCATTGTTGAGTGTTTTATTTAAAGTGGGTGTGGTAAATAAAAGGTGTAACCAAAAAAGTATCAACACCACTACTAACAAGGAAGTCCATCTCCCATGGTGGACTAACTCCGGAAACAAGCAAGGGGAAGGAACTTGCGTTAGGAGATCGGCTGATCGGGGAGGCTCCCACTAAAGAGGCCGGGCACATCCATTACCCCGCCCTCACACCCTCGTCTGGTACAGGCGTCCACCCTAGAAGGTAAGGGTAAACCAAAACTTAACAATTATATAACCTTACAGCGCTTTCTGTTCTGCTTTTTTGTTTCTTTCTTAACATTGACTTTAGTTAATATTTTTTCATTTACATTTCTGTTAAGCACTTTATGTTGTCTTTTTGTTCCCTACTCATCATTCGCTTGAGCTAATACTTGTTCATTATAATAATAACATAACTGATGTTTTCTTTTTAAAATTTATTCTATTTTTTTCCTACATCATGTATTATTTATAATTTTTTTTTATTTTTTTTTTTTGTAATTACGTATATAGGGGGTCGACAAGCAAAATAAAAAAAAATTAAACAAAACGGACAAACATAAACTAGGAATAAAAATATAAAAAAAAGAATAAAAAAATAAAAAATTAAAATTAAATTAAATTGTTTTGTCTCTTTCACCGATCAGCATACTAAAACGCAGGCGATCTGGAAAATTAGAGATATCGTTATCGTGGAGAATTTGTTTATCCCTGGCACCACGGAAAGCGTGGTAAATAATAGGGACTCCACGTTTTTCTTGGATAAGTCATTTTTTATCCAAGAAAGGGGATGCTTCTGGGGCAATGAACCCATTCTGGAGAGTACTCTCCATATACATATCATTGGGATAGAATGCTCCCGAAATGAGATCATTTTCACTGCACATTGTCCTTATTGTGCGATCACGAATAATCTTGATAATGAAGTTATCTATTCTGTGTAGTCCTGATTTGTCATACAGGACTTTATTGGGATAGTATTTCTTATACTGTGACTCTGGGGTTCTATACATTCCGAGGCAGGAATGCAAACACTGCCTCTCGAACACCCGAAACTTCTCCATGTAAAATCGGGATATGTTGTACCATACCGGGGAGCCATACACTAATATTGGTCGGATGAATGCTGAGTATGAAATTATTTTCACCTTGGGGTCCAGAAGACTACTACGGAAGAGTCTCCATGTCATTCCATATGCGCTTTTAGCTGCTGTAAGAACAGCTACTGTATGCTTATCAAAGTAAAGATACTGGTTAAGCCAGATGCAAAGGTATCTGACTACAGTTCTTACTTGTAGAGGTAGATTATTATTTCCTGCAATGGAAAATATTTTCCAATTCCGTTTTGTATCCTTTGATGCACTGGACGTGGGCGTTGTAAAAAGGATAGTCTCTGTTTTTCGGAAATTTATTTTTAATTTCCAGTCGTCGCAAAAATGTTTGTCTGTTAATGATATCAATCTTTCTCCAGATCTGTACACCACAATGTCGTTGGCATACGCAATTGCATGGTTGACAGAACCCGCTAGACCACTAGTGTAAATATTAAATAAAATGGGAGAATTCACTGCTCCCTGTTGTAGACTGTTTTGAATGTGTCTTGTTAGAGATTATTTCTCCACATTACACTACAAATTGTTTACCCATTATCATATCTACGATGTATAATAAATATTCGGGCATACCTAGATTTGGGGGCTCCTCGATAGTATAGTGGTTAGTATACCCGCCTGTCACGCGGGAGACCGCGGTTCGATTCCCCGTCGGGGTGCCTCTGGCGCAAGACTAATGACCTTGCCCGGAACAAACAAATCATTATGGAAAATTTAACAAGCCTCAGGACTTGCTAAATAAGGCCAAGACCGGTTCCCGGTTGTAGTGCCGATGATGATGATACCTAGATTTGATAACTTATATACCAGCCCTTCTAACCATACGGTGTCGAAAGCCTTTTTAAAGTCAAGAAAACAAACCCCTGTGCATTGTCTCTTCGCTTTGTTCCACTATATGTCGGAAACAAGTTTTGTCGCAGGATGAACTGTGTCATGTTGCGATCGAAAACCAAACTGGTTGTTCGGAATAGTACTATTCTCCTCACACCAGTTAGTCAATGCTTTATTTATAATTTTCTCGAATACCTTGCTGATGTTCGGAAGCAAACTAATCGTGGATTGGTCCTGTCCTTATCCTTTTTGGGTATGGGATGGATTACTGCAGATTTCCATTGGATTGGATAATATGCATTGTTTTGAGCGTTATTGAACAAGATAGTGTAAACCTTCACTACTTCCAGAGGTAAATGCTTTAGAACAATGTTTCGAATACTATCTATTCCAGAAGGATTTTTGTTCTTAATGGATCTAAGAATGCCCGTTGTTGTTGTTGTTGAATAACGCATTTATTGTACAATAATTTAACAAATGTTGTCTTAGGACTAAAATGCTAAATCCTATTTTACAATCTTTTCTTATTCTTAAAATAATTTACTGGCTCTACACGAGCACCCTAAATTACACGATACAATTTTGTGTAATGCCTTTCGGCGTACAATAATATTTTCATATTTTTATATTTTTATATATTTTCTATTACCCGAATATTTTAGAAGACGAAGTTCTATCTCTGTATTTTTTTTTTTTTTTTTTTTTTTTTTTGAAATAATATAAGGTAAAAAAGTTTACAAAAAAAAATTAATGACAAAAAACAAAAAAGTTAACAAAGATATTTTAAAACGAAAAGGAATCTAAATGAAAAATGGAAATGAAAAGGAAGAATAAATAAATATGAAAAGGGAAATGAGGAATGGGAAGGGAAGGCGTAGCGTCTGAAGATCATACTATTATTAGGGATATTAAATCCATTCTTCATTGTCAATCCACCACCAGTTGTGATGGGATCGGTCATTTATAGATTTATCTCGATCGCCTATTGCCATTCTAAATCGCAAGTGAACTGCAGCATTTGATATATCACTGTTATAAAGAACCCGTTTGTCCCTGGCACCACGAAAAGCGTGGTAAATAATAGGGACTCCGTGCTTGTTTTGGATAAGACCTTTTCTATCCAATAGAGGGAACGCTTCTGGTGGGATAAACCCATTTCGGAGTGTATTCTCCAGGTATATGTCATTGGGGTAGTATGCTCCCGAGATAAGATTATTTTCGCTGCACATTGCCGTTGCAGTGTGACCACGAATAATTTTGATAATGAAATTGTCTATCCTATTCAGTCCTGATTTGTCATACAGTGTCTTATTAGGATAGAATTTCCTGTATTGAGACTCAGGTGTTCTATGTAATCCGAGGCAGGAACGCAAGCACTGCCTCTCGAACATGCGAAACTTTTCCATGTAGGATGGGGAAACGTTAAACCATACCGGGCAACCATACACTAATATTGGACGAATAAATGCTGAATAGGAAATTATTTTAACTTTGTGATCTAGGAGACTATTTCGAAACAGACTTCTTGTCATTGCATATGCACTTTTAGCTGCGGAGAGGGCAGCTGCTATGTGCTTATCAAAGTATAGGTATTGGTCCATCCAGATACCAAGGTACCTGACAACAGTTTTAATTTGCAGCGGAAGATTATTGCTTCCTACAATGGAAAAGCTTTTCCAATTATTCCTTGTATCTCTTGAAGCTGTAGAAAGAGGTGTTCTGAAAAGGATGGTTTCTGTTTTTTGGAAGTTAATTTTCAATTTCCAATCGTCACAAAAGCGTTTGATTTTGTTGAAGTCTTCTTGAAGAAGTCCGTTAATGGCATCGATATTTTTTTCTGATCTGTACACTACAATATCGTCGGCATATGCAATAGCATGATTAAGAGACCCAACTAGATCACTATTATAAATATTGAAGAGAATGGGAGAATTCACGGCTCCCTGCTGTAAGCCATTTTTAATACAGAAAGTGTTATTGGAGATTTTGTCCCCACATTTTACCACAAATTGCTTATCCATTATCATATCGTAAATTATGTATAACAGATATTGAGGCAAACCTAGATTTGATATATATATATATACAAGTCCTTCTAACCATACGGTATCGAAGGCCTTTTCAAAGCTAACCAAACATACGCCTGTGCATTGTCGTTTTGCCTTGTTCCACTGTATATCGGAAACAAGTTTTGTAGCTACATGAACTGTATCGTGCCCCGCTCTAAAGCCAAACTGGTTGTTCGGAATGATGTCGTTTTCACCATACCAGTTTATCAATGCCTTATTTATGATTTTCTCGAATATTTTGCTAATGTTTGGAAGCAGACTAATCGAACGAAGGTTAGCGGGATTGCTCCTGTCCTTGCCCTTTTTGGGGATGGGGTGGACTACTGCTATTTTCCAACGTCTTGGAAAGTATGCATTATTTAGAGCGTTATTGAACAAGGTAGTGTAAATTTTCACCGCTTCCGGAGGCAGATGTTTAAGAACTGTATTCGGAATACCATCTGTTCCAGAGGATTTCTTGTTTTTAATGGATCTTAGGATGTCCATGAGTTCATTCTTATTCACAAATATATTTGTGTGCAAATTGCTAAGCGGCGCATCCGCTCTATTGTTTTCACTGAAGATGGTGAAACTTTTGTTTTCGGAATACCAACTTTGCCGTTCATTGTGCAGCGAAATATGGTTTTGGATAGCTCTGTTTTCGATATCGAGGTTAGAATGAATGGATTCATTCACTTTGTGTACTGCCTCGTAACAGGCGCCAATGGAGTTCGCTTTCTCTTGCGGATCCTCGACTACTATTAGTTCTTCGTTGGAGTTGATATGTTCCGGGGTGAGTCCTGCGTTCAGCAATATTTGACAATTCTCGGGAGTCCTCGGGACTCGAAGGCAGGGAATGTCATTATGATCTTTTCTTCTAAATACTTTATTTATTTCCGGAAACATATTCCCACCACTGTTTTTAATGGAGAGAATTTTACGTTTCCATTCTTCATTAATTACTGATGTCACGGATAGTAGTTGTCACGGATCAGCTTTTGAACGTTTTTAATCAATGACTTAATTGTCTTTATTTCTTGGCTATAAGGATCGCTGAACTGTCTGTAGAGCAGTTTGAGCTGGGAGAGCAGAGCGCTTTTTTGTCTATACAGGGCATCAATAGTTGAGTTTCTGTATCTATTAAAGTGCTCCTCCATGTGCGCCACTTTTGGAATGGAACGGTGCATTGTTAGATAATGGTCTATTTCCTCATTTCGAAAGTTGCTCTTAGTCGGAGGATCTACGCCATTGGAGCGTAGTTCTCTTTTTATAATGCGATCAAAGCGCGACCAATGTACTTTTCGGAAAACGAACGAATGTATATGGTCGTACTGCTCAAGTATTGCATGTTCGTTTGGAACATGTAAAACGGCGCCGAGGCCGTAATGGTCACTATCATACCCGATTGTGCGAAGGCAATTTCGAGTATTTAGGTCCGTGTATAATAATTGTAGTCTCTCGTCCATCATAAGTAAGTCCAGAAAGGAGTTTCCTCTTGGATAAGATGGTGTACTTGTAGCGTACAATTCTAGTTTATATTCTGTTGCATTTGTTTGCCACCAGTTGAATTACCTCTTGTGTTCGGCGTGATATCACCCCAAGCACTGTGTTTGGAGTTGAAATCTCCCGCCAGAACAAAATAATTGTTTTCCGAGTCTAACTTGAGTTTACGAAAAAGGGTATCCAGTTCGCTGATAAATTGCTAACACTGAGGAGCTTCAGGTGCATACACGGATACCACGTATAGATGCTTTTGACTTTTCAAAGGTATATCTATAATGCAAGCTTCCAGCAGCTGAAATTTGTGTTCAGCTGTGCTGTAAACGACCTTGTGGTGAAGGCCTTTCTTAATTAAGGTAGCAACTCCACCTCCTTGTGTGGCGTGTGGACGATCTCGTCTAATGACTTTATAGTTTTTGTAGCCCAATTTGTGCCTCTGGTTTAGCTTGGTTTCGCTAGCTAGAAGCACATCGGGGCATTCGGCTTCAAGCAGGTTACCTAGATTATCCCTTCTTTCCACGTGGATTAGTGAATTCACATCCACAGCAATAAGTTTTAGTGTTAAATTAGTTGGATAGTTCATTGTGGTATGTTGGGTTGTCTGAGAACAAGGACGAATAAATAATATCTATTCGGGCCGCTTGTTCAGTCAGTTTTTTTTTCAAATCCAGCAATCTGTCCTTGCATGGCTAACAGGATTGCTCTTATATCTGAATTTGCCTCTGGAGCGGGCGCTTTTATGACGTTGCGTGAAAGTTCCGCCGCCGTTGTATTAATTGGATTACTAGCTATTTGAGAAAATGATACGCTAGGTGCGGAAGGTTTTGTGATATTACTTCCCTGTGCCGCGAAGTTTGAGTTTAATGGACTACCGGCAATTTGAGCGAATGATACACTAAGTGCAACGAAGTTATAATAAGAACGAACCTTCATTCGTTTCTCTTCTTCAAGTTGTTTTTTTTTTTTAAATTCCAACTTGGCTTTTAGTTGTTGGAATTTCGGACAACCTCTAAAGTTGGCCGGGTGACCTGTATTTTTGCACA
Source organism: Microdon myrmicae (assembly GCA_963931805.1). Taxonomy (NCBI): domain Eukaryota; kingdom Metazoa; phylum Arthropoda; class Insecta; order Diptera; family Syrphidae; genus Microdon; species Microdon myrmicae. The sequence continues at coordinate 219,799,413 of OZ007496.1, read as the reverse complement.
GGACGCAAGATAGTTTGCTTCTATCCTGAACCTGTTCTTTACCTAAGGGGCATTCTCCTACGGTATGATTGTTTTGCAACAGTTAGATGCAACGTGGCCGAATCGTTGGCACCGCATGCACTGCAACACACGGTCAACCTTCCGTAATTTTTCCCAAATTATTGATTGGTGGAAAATAACTTTAATATTCCTAAGTGCATCGACTTTGCTGTTGGGACTTAGGGAGACAATGAAGAACGGCAACTTGCGGTTGCGACTTCGGCAGAGAGAAGTGGAGAATGGCTTCACATCAATGAATTTTAAACTGTCACTTTCGACAGTTTGTAGTTCCGAGAGGAGTTCTTCGGAGGAAAAAGAAGGATCAACTCATCTAAGTAACATGGAGATAGTTTTCTCCGATTTAGGTGTGTACGTGAAGTATTCACTACTTGCTTCCCCTAGAGCAGATTTAATTTTATGATAATCATCTAAACTATCACATAAAAAACTTATTTTATTATTATTTAAATTCTTCGTTTTAAAATTTCTACATGTTAACTTACCCAATTTAATTAAGCCCTTAGCTTCCATAAAACTAACTATGATGGGAGGCACTTTCTCCTTCTTATTGGCTGCTGCTTGCTGCTGTTGCTGTTGCTTCTGCTGCTGTTGTTTCTCCTTTTGCTGTTGAATGTTGCTTTCCGATAAGGCTTCTTTGAATTGTCGATCCAAATCGTTCTTCTTTTTGGAGAGCTCCTCTTTCTTTGTATATCGTCGTAATCGTAATCGGCACTACAAGCGGGATCCGGTCTTGGCCTTATTTAGCAAGTCTCGAGGCTTCTTAAGTTTTCCATAATAATTTATTTTTACGGGCAAGGTTATTAACCTTGCGCAGAATTCTTTTTATATAGCTCCGCAATAAATTGACAACGTTCGACATCTATGTCACTCATTTCTGTATTGCTGGTTTTGTGGTCTTCTGTTGCCAGGTCTTTAAATTTATTCCCTTTTCCGGAATAATGTGGCTTATCAGGAGTGATCATTCCTTCTCTGCTAGTTTTTTCCTTGTTGGTTGGGTTGGCTTTATGCCGTTTGGCAAGGAGGTTTGGTTGGGCTTTGGGCCTTTTCTTTTTTCCATTATTTGTTTCCACCGTTAGTTCTATTGTTTTATTTGTGAAGCAACATGCAGAGAACATCTGCTTTCACACGCATACACATTAACACACACACACACAGTTTTCTATTGGTCGTTCGGTGTATATACGGCGGTAGACACGTCAGCACACACGTGTACGCGACACTACTGTAAATTTGTTGTGGACGAGCGACGAACGATGTGTTTTCAACGAGAGTTTTAGACGGGCACTTGGCACACTGTCGTTTTATTCAAGTTACAGCCTATTTTTGGGTTTAATTAATATTTATTATAGGTTTTACGCGCACCTTGCACAACACTTTGGCTACGAGTTCAATGACTATACAGCCGTGCTCAGTGACGGCCACACTTTCACACACAGGTGCACACACTAGAAAGACGCAGGACACGACGACAGGACGATCCGTATCCTTCGAACGTTAGCTGAGGTATGCTAAGAATGCCCGTCAGAATATCCTTGTGTACAAATATGCTAGTGTTTAGATTTCTAAGTGGGGAATCCGCTCTATTATTTTCACTAAAGATAGTGAAACTTCGACTTAAGAGACTGTAGCGATTCTAACAGATACACACAATTCACAAGCAAAAATAGTGAAGAACACCGAACGAAAAAAAAAATCGAATAAGAAAAATACATCAGAACCGTATACCAAGCGATAAAATAAAAATAATTCATACCAGTGGAATATAGTCGAGTTTGGAAATCAAATTCTAAACACGGTTAGTAGCCTGGTGTGTAACGCTTAGGTCAAATTTTTTTCGTGATTCGAGCTGTCATAGCGTCAGTTCGAATCACACGATCTTCTTCACTATTATTTAAAACGCTATAAGACGCCAATTGTTAAGTTCATTGCGTAGCGAAATATGTTTTTGGAGAGCACTATTTTCCAGGTCAAGGTTAGAATGAGCCGATTCGTTCAATCTATACACTGCTTCGAAACAAGCACCAATTGAGTTCGCCTTTTTTGCGGCTCCTCGACTATCATGAACTCTTCGTTAGAGTTGATGAGTTCAGCGGTAAGTCCTGCGTTCAGCAGAGCTTGACAATTTCCGGGAGTACCCGGAAGTCTCAGACATGGAATGTTATTATAATCTTTCCTTCGAAAGACTTTATTTATTTGAGCTTGAGTTCTCTTGTTCCAGTCTTCATTAATTACTGATCTATAGTTGTCACGGATCAGTTTTTGAAGATTTTTATTTAGTGACTTAATTGTTTTTATTTCCTGGCTATTTGGATCGCTGAACTTATAGCGTTTGGAATGATAGTGAAGAACGTGTGACGCCATGACAGTTAGAATCACCAAAAATTGAACCGACGCGTAACACATCAGGTTACTGGCCGATTTTTGAAATCGATTTTAAAACTCAAGTATATTCCACTGAAGTGAATTGTTTTTGTTATCGCCGTATACTCTGATGTAGTTTCTTATTCGATTTTCGTTCGGTGTTCTTCACTATTCGCTTGGGTATTTTGTGTGTATCTGTTAGAGACGCCACAAACTGACTGTAGAGCAGTTTTAACTTAGAGAGCAGAATACTGTTTTGCCTATACAGCTCGTCGATCGTTGCGTTTCTGTATCGGTTTGTATGACTCTCCATGTGAGACACTTTTGGGATATAACGATTCATTGTATTACTAACAATGTTGTTCATCGTCGAAAGATAATGATAAATTTCGTCATTACGTAGATTTTTGTCAGCTGGTGGATCTATGCCATTGGAGCGTAATTCTTTTTTTATTATCCGATCAAAGCGCGACCAGTGTGCTTTTCCGAAATTAAAAGAATGTATCTGCTTATACTGCTCAAGTAGTGAGTGTTCGTTGGGGACATGTATTACAGCACCAGGTCCATAATAATCGCTATCGTACTCGATTGTACGAAGACAATTTCGAGTAGTTAGATCTGTATATAATAATTGTATTCGCTCGTCCAGCAACAGTCAATCCAAGAAGGAATTTCCTCTTGGATATGACGGCGTACTATTAGTGTACAATTCTAGTTTATGTTCGATAGCGTTTGTTTGCCACCAGTCGAACAACACATTGCCTCTTGTGTTTGTGATAAGGTTACCCCAAGCACTGTACTTGGAATTGAGATCTCCCGCCATAAAGAAATTATTATTTTCCGAGTCTAACTTGAGACTTCGAAAAAGGGTATCAAGTTCATTAATAACCTGTATACACTGTGGAGTTTCGGGACCATAAGCAGCGATCACATATAGATGCTTTTGACTTTTCAAAGGTGTTAAGCCAGTTGGGAACCGCAACTCCAATTGTTGCAGATGGTTCGCCAACTGGGAAAAGCCAGTATTCCTCGATGGGAACAGCAAAATGTGTTTGTGGCGTAGATCGCCCAGCAAAAAATGATATTGTGTCACCATGGACACAGCAAATAGTTTTGGCGTTATAGCCAGCAAATACCAAAATTTAAACAAATTAAACATTTTATTTTTACCATGAAACGGTAAAGAACAAATAAAAAACTGAACCAAAAGAAAGATAAAAAGTCTTCTTTGTTCGAAGACCACGTTAAAAACTCCGTAAAAGTAAGAACTGTATATCACCAACTGTCTAAAACATAACTACTGTGTTGAACAAAAACAGTAACAATAAAAAACCGTTAAGGAGCACAATCTTCTATTCTCCTTTATTCAGCATCTCCGCTGAATCTTCGGTATTCGAATAATTGGTAGCGTTCAATGCCAATAGGTTTCTGCTACAACCGCAAGTTGATTTTTTGTAGCATAAATCCAGGGGGACAGTTCCGATTGACTTGAAGCTGCATTGATTTGACTGTTTGTTGCTTGTGCAGCAACATCTTGCCCGGCCGACGACGATGCACCAGTAGTTGTTCTTCCCTTTGGTGCCGCCAATGAAGGGGCGTGTCAGTACCCATAGGGACCAGCAAGACCAACTCCACTAGTTGGTTTGATAAAACAGGCAACAGCAAGACCAACTCCACTAGTTGGTGCTCGAATGTTTGCCCACTGGGCCCAGCAAGACCAACTCCACTAGTTGGTGCTCGTTGAGACATGTCCGCGACGTGGGAAGTGGCGATTGACAGTTGTGGTTGAGCACAGAGGCTTTGGTGCTCGTGTTGCTCATGTACCGGTATAGTGCAAGGGTAGGGTGGCAATAATTAATTATGTTGACTAGAACTAACTAACATATTAATTGAATTAATTTGTTATAAAATATCCTTAGTTATTGGTTCAATTTCTAGTCAATTATCAGTGTTAGTGTGTGTGTGTGTGTATGTGTGTGACCGAAGGTCCAGTTGGCCATTGATTGCTAACATTGTAGCATGTGATAAGGCCGTCGTTGTTTATTGTTGATAGTCTCCGGCACGTTGTGGAGAAGTGCCTGAAAGGCGATATTTGCCGCATCAGCCGCGGCAAGAATTTGAATAAGCACTTACGTTATTCAATTGGTTGAGGTCTCTATTCCGGTTGATTTGATTACTATATTGTTGAGAAGTCGCCAATCGTCTTCTCTGTATTGTTGAGTAGTCTGCTCTGTTGTCGAAAAGTAGTACCATGTTGAGCAGTTCTGAATCGTCTCGGAGGTTGTTGCTCTCCTTTGTTGGGAGTAGTATAAGGTTGAGACTTTGTCAATCATCTACTTTGTTGTAGAGATTTCTATTCGAATTTGAGTAGTAGTAAATGTTGAAAGGTCGTCAATCATCTCGTTTGTCGTTGAAATGATTTCTCGAAGGGTGTCGGCATCCTTCCTGTTCATCATCTTCTATGTCCCCTACTCTTGTTACCGAAAGTCCAACTTAGACACCGACTTTGTTGAAGTGGTGCCCCCAGACACGTGGTTCGCGGTACCTGGGCGGTGTTAAGAGATGGGGGCACCCGTTACGTCCAGGCGGAGAGAAGTGATGAAACCCAGACACGTGACAGCGGTGTGTCTGGGTGGGTTGTAACGTAACTCCGTACGTAGCGTAAAAATAGGTTGGACGTAGTCCTCTGTTGTATCGTGGATCCTTATGTATTATATGAATATTTTGTTATTGGACGTAGTCCCCATTGGATCGTAAATCCATTCGTAGAATATAAGTGTATCTTAGACGTCAATATGTTGAAGGTGATGGGTTGTAAGTCCACCATCTTCTCAGTATGTCCAGCCTGTGCCGCTACCAGAAATGTTAGAGTTACCGCCAACTGCCTAGGATCATCTGCATCTTGAATCCAAGTTGATTGCTCTGGCTGATGCTGTTGCAGTTGGGGATATGTCCCATCTACGCCGCTAAACCAATGCTCGGCGTTGGGCGAATTTCTTGATGGGAACTCAACTCTCTGTCGGCAGCGTTACCTGGTGGAGTGTTTGATCCACTGATAGGATGATGGTGCTGGACATGGTGTATTTTTCTTTTGTAATGTTGTGGTCGAATCCTAGCGGCATAATTTATTGAATTAGACTGGCACTTAGTGAGCCAGAGAGGTTGCGCATCCGGGTTGCTATTAAGAAGAATAACTCTGTTGTTCAATAGACGCCTTCGTTTAATTGTGTCGCAGGATAAAATAGTCCCCAAGGTATCTTTCTTCTTGTCTGGTGGCTGGACCATGTGTTCATTATTCGCTCTCCGTTGATATGATTTCTCGAAGGGTGCCGGCATCTTTCCCTGTTCCTCATCTTCTATATCCTCTAATCTTGTTACCGAAAGCCCAGCTTAGACACCGACTTTGTTGAAGTGGTGCCCCCCCACGTGATTCGCGGTGCCTGGGCGGTGATAAGAGGGTGCCCCCAGAGCGTTGCGTCCAGGCGGCTAGAAGTGATGAACCCCGGACACGTGACAGCGATGTGCCCAGGTGGCGAGACGCGGCAAATCCTGGACGCGTGACAGCGATGTGCCCAAGTTTCGAGAAGCGGTGCCCCAGGAACGTGGTGGATGAGGCGGTGAAAATCGCAATTCTCGGATTTCTTGGCCTTATTCATCTGTAATTCGATTTTTGCGATGATACTTGCAGGTATAGGACCGGAAGTGTCTTCGTTGACGAATTTTGTCTTAGTACTGACCGCTTCGATTTCATTGCATTGGAAACGCTGACTCGTCAGATGATATTCTTATTCAGGTAGGAAGTTTCCAAAACTTTTTTGTCTCCCTGATGTTGTTGCAGGTGACGCTTGCCTTTCCGTGAAAGCTTCTAGCTCTGTCGTTGAACCTGATTTCAACACACGTTTGGATTCAAAGTATTTGTCCTCTTGACTATTGCCCGATGGGCCATCGTCCTCTTCTTGAGGTTCTTTCAGATGTACGCGGGGCGTATCTCAGTGGTAGCGTGGGTCGTGCCAATTACCTGCAAGATCGTTAAAAGAGGAGCCGAACGATGTCCTCAACCTGGTACTGGGATCGATTTGAAATCTTCTTGATTTACCTGCGGTGACTTCTGCAGAATGAAATAAATGCAACAACCTTTGATTTTTAAGAAAGTGGACTGTAATTTAGCTTCGTTAAAGTTGATTATTATTTAAATTGCTAAATAATAGTAATTTGGTAGAATTACCAGCTTTTCGTTTATTAATGATGAGATCAATATTCTTATTCAGGTTATTGTTCGACCTTTGTTAAAGTTGGAGTAATGTTTGATGGATCGTAAACCCATCTATGTCATCGATGACTACTCGGACGTAGTCCTCTTTTGGATCGTCATCGATGACCCTTGAACGTAGTTCTAATTTGGATCGTAAACCCATATGCGTTCCACTCGTAAGAAACGCAAAACATGTTATTTTATTTATATTGGAGTTGTAGTATGGGACAAAACAGGAAATGTATATTATTTTATTTTATTTTCCGCTGATGACAAAACACAAATTAATTAAATAAAGCAGAAGTTACGTTATTCTTCACAAGATTAATGAACCACCCAACCAGAACGAGCTCGTGGATGTCTGCCCGATGTGAAACTCTGGAAATATGTGGTAAGCATTGACCACGACGTCTTCGTTTTTCAGAAGCATATTTGCCAGAGTTCCAATTATATGAAGTGCTCCATCCCTTTGATTATCATCAGCGCTTGGTGATGTAATACTTGCATCCGATTCCCATTCTTGTTATTAGGTTCTAATTGAATAGCTTTCGTATAGGCGTCTATGGCTTCATCGTACTTCCCTGTATTGATTCGGTCATATGCCTTGCTTTAATTTGGATTGGAGAATAATGCAGAGTTGCAGTCTTTAATCGCACTATCGTTTTCTGTTACACGGATATATGCTGCAGCTCGATTACAGTAGAATGTTGGATTTTTTGGATCGAAAATAATGGCGGTAGTACCACTTCTTCATATTTGCATTCCTTCATCAGGCGGTTGCCTTCATTATTAATCTGTTCGGCTATTTCAAGGGATTGGGGATTGCGTTCGATAAACATCGACTGGAACATTTCGAATAGATCTAATTTTTGTGGTTTTGTTTGTGAGGATGTGCCTGCACTGTTAGACGGAGCTTCTTCGCTATCGACATCCTCATCATCGCTCAGATTAAACGCTGCTTGTAAACATTGTGTAGCAACATCCAGACTTTCGACAACGTCAGCGCCCAGCGATTGGCCCTCACTCGGTTGTTTTAAATAGTCAATGAGGGATTTAACGAACTGCTTGTGGACTTGATCAGACATTTTCGAAATCTATCAACCGTAAACACTGATAATTGCCGTTATTGATCCCAATCAATGTCGACACTGAATTCAATTATAAACTAGAAGAGTCCCGAACAAATATGTCTTCTTTATATAAAAACGACAATCACTATCCGGCGACAGACAATGTCGACGAAATTCATTTATTTTCACGCACACCACACAACACTTTTTCAAGTTAAGATCCATGGATCTCTTAATTAAATTATATATTAAATTATAAATTCAATTGCCACCTACCTGTTTTACTGGGGCGCTGCTCACGTTGATCACAGGTTGTTGATGTTTCCTTGTTGAGGATGTGAACCGATGGACGTAATCCAGTTGTTGGCGCTTGGATTCTTGCGCCGACTTCTTGCTCGGATGTTATACATCCGGCTCGAAGGACTAAATGTTTCACCAGTTGGGAACCGCAACTCCAATTGTTGCAGATGGTTCGCCAACTGGGAAAAGCCAGTATTCCTCGATGGGAACAGCAAATTGTGTGTGTGGCGTAGATCGCCCAGCAAAAAATGATATTGTGTCACCATGGACACAGCAAATAGTTTTGGCGTTATAGCCAGCAAATACCAAAATTTAAACAAATTAAACATTTTATTTTTACCATGAAACGGTAAAGAACAAATAAAAAACTGAACCAAAAGAAAGATAAAAAGTCTTCTTTGTTCGAAGACCACGTTAAAAACTCCGTAAAAGTAAGAACTGTATATCACCAACTGTCTAAAACATAACTACTGTGTTGAACAAAAACAGTAACAATAAAAAACCGTTAAGGAGCACAATCTTCTATTCTCCTTTATTCAGCATCTCCGCTGAATCTTCGGTATTCGAATAATTGGTAGCGTTTAATGCCAATAGGTTTCTGCTACAACCGCAAGCTGATTTTTTGTAGCATAAATCCAGGGGGACAGTTCCGATTGACTTGAAGCTGCATTGATTTGACTGTTTGTTGCTTGTCCAGCAACAAAAGGAATATCTATACCGCAGGCTTCTAGTACCTGGAACTTGCATACATCTCTACTGTAGACGACTTTGTGTTGTAGACCATTTTTAACTAAGACAAATTGCAATTCGCTGCCACATGGTTGACAGCGCATGCACTGCAATACGCGGTCGGGATATATATTCTCTCCCAACTTATTGTTTGGTGATTAATGTATTTAATATATCTAAGTCCATCAATTTTACTATTGGAGCTTAGCGACACAATGAAGAAAGGCAACTTGCGGTTGTGATTTCTAGAATTTGCTCTAGAAAATGGTTTCATCATCATCGGCACTACAACCGGGAACCGGTCTTGGCCTTATTTAGTAAGTCCTGAGGCTTGTTAAATTGTCCATAATGATTTATTTTTTCTGGGCAAGGTCATTAGTCTTGCGCCAGAGGCTCCCCGACGGGGAAACGAACCCTGGTCTCCCGGGTGACAGGCGGATATACTAACCACTATACTATCGAGGAGCCGATTTGCTGTAGAAAATGGTTTCACACCTGTAAATTTCAAGGTATCGTTTTCGAAGCTTTTTAGTTCTTCGACCACCTCTTCGGCAGTAAAGGAAGGATCAACTCCATTTAGGAGCATGACAGTTTTCTCCGATTTAGGGGTGTACATGTAGTACTCGCTTTAAGATTTCCCCAATGCCGATTGATTTTTGCTATAGCCCTCCGATTTAATTTTGGTATAGCCTTCTAAATCATCGCATGTTAAACTTATCTTAAAATTATTTATACGTTTTGTTTTAAAAGTTTTGCATATCAACTCACCCAATTTTATGAGATCCTTTGTCTCCATGTAGCTGATGTAGATAGGAGGTACTTTCTAGTTGTTGTTTTTTAGAACTAATCTCATGGATGAGTCTGCTGAGGACCTCGATCTGATTGCTAGCGTCTGCATTTGTTTCGCTGACAGCTAGTTGTTGGAATTGGTTTCCAGCCCTGAGTACTGGGCACCATGGGTGTTGTCTTTGTCGTCGCTGTTGACAATCAACGTGTCTGTATCCTTGTCTTCATTTGTTCTAAGGCGTTTAGCCTTTAGATTTACGTCTGTATTTTGCCTTCTCCGAAGCACCTTTTTGGCATGCATTTGATTTACGTCAATATTATGGACGTTCTCACTGTTTTTTTATTTTTTTTTATTTTTTTTTTATTTGTTTTTATTGCGCGAGTGACAGATAGATAATCACGTTCAGGAGTTTGTTTATTATATTGTGCACATACACAAACAGGTACACTTCGTACGTCGCGTATCGGCACTAATTGTTTTTCATTTCTTTGGGTGTAGACAACGACGCACAGTGTGTTATTTAATATTTGCACTCACTTCACTTTATTTTCTGTTTCAATGAACGATTCGTCTTTACCGGTCGGCGGTCAATTTGGTACTGAAAAAAAAGTGTGTTTATGCGGAAGTGTTATTTAAATTAACCACTGCTACGGGCTTTACAGCGTTGCAATTATACCGTAAATTAGTGAAAAGGGCAATCGGGTGACGGTTTTTGTAGAAAACAACTTGGTACACGCAACGCCTACCAACCCCTAGTACTTACCGCTTGGGCACACCCCCCCCAATCATTAACACGATTCACCTTCGTGTGAAAACGCATGTGTTTATTAATCCTAATCAACATATACAATGCAGTAAGTACCTGTAAAAGAGCATTAAACCCTTAATGCATACACAGGCTTATCATGGAATCCGGATACCATATCTCGAAAAAATCTATGACGACACAAAGGAAATAATGTGCTACTCAAAACAGATAAGAATTCTATGGTAACGAAGCAATAAGATATACAAAATATAATTGCGATCGTTGACTATAAATGAGCACTTTTGTAAATACAAGGTTCTAAGAATTGTATCATACGCATTTACAGAAATAGGTCTCGTAGATCATAAACATTTTCGATGTAAACAAACAAAAAATGTATTGCGAGACATACATCTGTTGTGTGGGCAAAACATCTATTGTGCGTGTAAACAATGGATGCATACTTCGGTCTGCGAGAGATAAAAAAGTCTGAACATAACGATTGTCCTCAATGGACAACAACCGGCGTCTCAATCGGACGTTAAATCCAAATTATTTACTTATGTTACTTGTCAATAAGATGGATCATAAAAGTATTCATCGTTGGCTGTGTGAGGTATACCGCGTTTTGTTTGTGTTCAATAATCCATAAAAGGTGTGTTCGAGACATAACATAAAATAAAACCACTGTCTCTTATTTAGTGTGTAATAACGGGTGTTCAAGATTTACCCTTAACAAACTAATGATGTGATCTAGTTTGGGGATAATTTCAGCAACCCCAGTTGGAGGTAGAAGCACTTGACGCTTGACGACAAATGACTCAGTAAAACCTAGCTTCCCCATATAATGAATTTTTCCGTTGTCCATAATCAGTCATAACCGACATTGTTAGCAATAGTGACAGGAAGTGTGAGCAGAGCCCTTGTGAATGATTCCATTGCAATAGTTTACTTGTTTGTAGTTTAGTGAGGGCCGAACCCTCTTTTATTTGGCAGTATTATTATTTAATTCAAGCAGTATAAATAAGCTTACGGACTAACTTAATCTCTAGAGTATTAGAAGATTATTATTATTATTAGATTATTGTAGTTTCGGCCGCTTTTTTTATCACAGCATTGGCCATAAAAGGTTCGGAGGTTCCACCTCCGTAAAAAATTCCCGAATGTTTCACTATAGCCGTTGGGATACATCGAACGTCGTGCAGCGATCGATCGGCCTCGTTAATAATTTATTGAGTGGCGCTACGAATCACAAGTTTCGCCGAGTTTTAATATTAATTAGTTCACATTCGCCTAACATAACCAAAGATATCTCGTCGAAGGTAGAAACAATTTCATCGCCGGTGACCAGAGCCAGGCGCTCGTTACCATCGAAATCTGCGTGATCAATAGCCAAGACGCCAGCGTCGGCAGCTCTTCGATGAAGTTATCAATTGGCGATTGATGAACACATTGCAATTGTGTTTCAGGACTTTGTTGACCTTGTCGCGCGTCTTCTCGTTTTCGTTCATTTCCAAGTCGTTCATTGAGACACTTTTCAAACACATTTCGGTCATTACCAAGTCAGCGATTTCTACTTTATTCGAACTGCGGAATAATTTGATCTTGCCTGTGTCCATTTACATTTCTACCCGAAATTTCTCATTTAAAATTCTGGCGTACGCTTATTGTCAAATTTTTTTTTGGCCACTAAGTTGGCACAACTGTGATGACATAACAGGTCAATTGAAAAGTCCCCGGCCTTCCATAGTAAAACACTTTTTTTTGGCAAAATTCGATTTTTTTATTCAACCTAATTGCCTTCGAGGGTGATACACTGATTATAGCGACCCTCCAATTTTTCGATACCTTTTTTGTAGTACGATTTGCCCTTTGCTTCAAAATAGGCCTCAGTTTCGGCGATCACCTCTTCATTCGACGAAAATTTCCTCCCAGCGAGCATTCCTTTGAGATCTGAGAACAGGAAATAGTCGCTGGGGGCCAGATCTGGAAAATACGGTGGATGCGGAAGCGATTCGAAGCCCAATTCATGGATTTTTGCCATCGTTTTCACTGACTTGTGACACGGTGCATTGCCTTGGTGAAGCAGCACTTTCTTTTTCTTCAAATGCGGTCGTTTTTCGGCGATTTCGTCCTTCAAACGGCCTAATAACGCTGTGTAATAGTCGCTGTTGATGGTCCTTCCTTTTTCAAGATAGTCAATGAAAATTATTCCGCGCGCATCCCAAAATACAGACGCCATAACCTTGCCAGCCGACTGTTACATTTTTCCACGCTTTGGGGCGGGTTCATCGTGTGCAGTCCGCTCGGCTGACTGTCGATTGGACTTCGGAGTGAAATGATGGAGCCATGTTCCATCCATTGCCACATATCGACGCAAAAAAAAAAAACGGGTTTATTACGCTTGATCATCTCCAAACACTGCTCCGAATCATCAACTCGTCGTTGTTTTTGGTCAACAGTGAGCTCGCGCGGCACCCACTTTGCACAGAGCTTTCTCATACCCAAATATTCGTGAATGATATGATGTACACGTTCAGTTGATATCTTTAGAGTGCCTGCTATTTCATTCAATTTCAATTTACGGCCATTCAAAATCATTTTGTGGATTTTTCTAATGTTTTCGTCGGTAACAACCTCTTTTGGGCGTCCACTGCGTTCACCGTCTTCGGTACTCATTTCACCACGTCTAAACTTAGCATACCAATCCTTGATGGTTGATTTTCCTGGGACGGCGTGTGGAAACTCGCCATCAAGCCAAGTTTTTGCTTTAACTGTATTTTTTCCCTTCAAAAACCAATATTTTATCAACACGCGAAATTCCTTTTTATCCATTTTTTTCACAATAACAGAAGTTGCTTCACTCAAAATACTATAATTCACAAACTAATGATCCGACATCTGTCAAATTTATACACGCGTCTTTTGAAGGTTAGGGCTAACTAAAAATCATATGGAATTAATTCTAGTGCCGCCATCTGTGTGTCAGGCCGTGGACTTTTCATTGACCTGTTAATGATGTCAAGTTGGAGCGCTATCTGTCAATTAGTTGGTTTACAGTTGCTAATTTTGTTAGTTCAAGTACGTTTTTCGATTTTTATGATGGAGAATTTAGTTGAGCAAAGAGTTTGCATATACAATGTAAGATTTGACCTTGAGGAGATCGGATCAGGTGGTCAAGCGTGGAAGGAAAGTGCACAGGACGGGAACGATGGCGCAGTCGAGTCAGCGAGGTCATGACCTTCCGGGTTCCTATAGGCCACTAAAGAGTACGAGTAATAGTAATAGTAAAGAGTTTGCATTCAATTTTGTGTGTCAAATGGAATTTCTTGTGCGGAATCGTTGCAAATGTTGATTAAGACCTATGGCGACTCAGTTCCATCGAAAATACAGGTACAAACCATTCAAAAGTGGTCGTCAAGACGTTAATGATTTGGCTCACGCTAAAGTGAAGGTTGTTAACTAATGTGTTGGCAATTGAGCAGCCAACACTTAGTTGGATCTCTGCCGACTGAGGAATGTCATCGGGGAAGATTTCTTACACCATTCAATGTGGTGTCTTCTATCGTGCAGCGAATTGTTGTTCTGAAACACCAATAAATGCAAAATGGTTGAAAAGGGAAAAGAATACCTATGTTGAATGACTGGTAGGTATCTAACCCCCACAATTTCTTCTTCAGTGCAAAATTGAAGAAAGCACCCTTCCCAAGAACATTCCCCTCTATAATAGAGGATTCCTTGACCCATCCTATAGGGTCTACTATTAAGTAAACCACACACACGAACGCACAGTACAAGACGGCACAAACACAAACATACACACCGACCAAAGTGCAGATTATCAGACGCCAAAGACGTGAGTTGCTGACATTTGTTATTGTGCTGCCGAGGGCAGCCTTCAGTTGCGAATTGTGTGTCCAGTGCAAATCCGCAACAACTAAATAATTTCCGTTTTTTTTTTTTAGTTTTTAAACCACATTTATTTTCCTAATGCGTTTTACATGTATAATATTAGGGGTAAATATTAAACCCTTTTCTACAATCACAGCCCTTAAATTAACTTATTGGCTCTATGCGAGCTCTCTAAATTACACATTACAACTTGATTTTTATATATGCCTTTCGGCGTACATCTTTTTTTTTTGTTTCTTATATATATATGTATATATATATATGAAATAAGTCATATATCAGAGGGACTCCTCGTTTACATCCATCTATATGTATACATTCTTATTACAATTTTTTTTATTTTTTATTTTTGTTTTTATTATTATAACAAACAAAAACTTCAAAACGAAACGAATAAAAAATAAAATAAGAAATAAAAAATAGTAATTGGGAAAGGAAGACGGGGGGGGGGGGGGGGGGGGGGGGGGGGGGGGGGAAGGCAAGAGGAAGGAGAGCGTTGCTCTTGAGAGGCATACTATATCTGAGGAAGTGAAGTCCTCTCCTCGTTGAGAAGCCACCACCATTTGGGAGATGTTCGATCTTTGGCTGATTTATCTCTTTCACTGATCGCCGTGCTAAAACGCATGCGGTCTGGGGAATTGGAGATATCACTATCATGGAGAATTCGTTTGTCCCTGGCACCACGGAGAGCGTGGTAAATAATCGGGACTCCATGCACGTCTTGGATAAGGCCTTTTTGATGCAAGAAAGGGAACCCTTCTGGGGGAATAAACCCATTCTGGAGGGTATTCTCCAGATACATATCATTGGGATAGAATGCTCCCGAGATAAGATTATTGTCACTGCACATTGCCCTTGCTGTGTGACCACGAATAATTTTAATTATGAAATTGTCTATCCTATTTAACCCTGATTTGTTATACAGGATTTTGTTGGGATAGAATTTTTCGTATTGCGACTCTGGTGTTCTATAAAGTCCGAGGCAGGAACGCAAACACTGCCGTTCGAACACATGAAACTTCTCCATATAAAGTAAAGATATATTATACCATACTGGACAGCCATAAACCAAAACTGGTCGGATGAATGCCGAGTACGAAATTGTTTTGACTCTGGGGTCAAGAAGACTACTCCGGAATAGACTTCTTGTCATAGAATATGCGCTTTTAGCTGCGGAGAGGGACGCTGCTACGTGCTTGTCAAAATATAAATACTGGTCTAGCCAGATACCAAGGTATCTAACCACAGTTTTCACTTGCAGTGGAAGGTTATTGTTACCTACAATAGAAAAGTGTTTCCAGTTGTATTTTGTATCCCTCGAGGCCCTGGATAGGGGCGTTCTGAAAAGGATAGTCTCGATTTTCTGGAAATTAATCTTTAATTTCCAGTCGTCGGAAAATTGTTTTATTTTGTTGAAGTCATCTTGAAGGTGCCTATTGATGAAGTCTACTTTTCCTCCTGTTCTGTACACCACTATGTCATCGGCGCACGCGATGGCGTTTTCGAGAGATTATTATTATTATTATTATTATTATTATTATTATTATTATTATTATTATTATTATTTATTACGATGTAATTAATTACACAATAACTTAATTCTAAATAGCGCTAGCTGCTAGGGCTTTCGGCTAATATCGCGTTACTTTAATTTTGTTATGAAGGTTAGTAAGTGTTAGTAATTCGTATGTGTAGTTGATATTCTGTTCTGATGGTTTTGCCAGAATGTTGCTGAAGGGGTCGTTTCCAAATAGTTGGTTTGCGATGGTTTGGACTTTTGGGCAGTCGAATATGATGTGATGAGGAGTAAGTGGGACTTGGTTGTTGCAGTTGCTGCATTGTGGGGGGCTGGTTTTTGTAAGGATGTGTTGGTGTGTGATTTTGGTGTGTCCTAGCCGGAGTCGTAGGAAGCATTTTATTTTTCTGTTTGAGACTGTTGTTGGGTAAGTAACGGGTTTGGTGTCCTGTTTAATAGTGCTGTACAGGTGGGTGTAGTGGTGCCATTCTTCGTCCTCCACGTTCTTAAGGGCATTTTTTACCTGCCTTCTTATGTCCGTTTTATTAGGATAATAGAAGGAGACGAGTGGCGACTTTGGCCCTAGTTTTGCGGCCGCATCGGCCGCTTCATTTCCACTAATGTTACAGTGCCCGGGGGTCCAAAGTAGCTTTATTTTATTACCTTTCTTAATAATGTTATCTTGGATTTGACGAATGACAGCATTTGTGGAGTTTACGTTGGTTATTGCTTCTAGAATTGAAAGGCTATCAGTACAGATAATCGTTGGGATTTTCTGGATCAGTTTTGTTGCTTCCAAAATTGGCGTTGCTTCCGCTGATAGGATGGAACAAGAGGTGGGAAGTGATCCCATTCTGATTATTTCTTTGTGATTGTTGACTATCGCAAATGACACATTTGATTCGTTTTTGGAACCATCTGTGAAAAAGAGGTTCCAGTTTTGATGTTTGTCGATGGTATCCTTGAAAAGTTTTTGATAGATTATCTGATTTGTTGAATGTTTTGGATAATGGGACAGGTCATCTAAGATTGTATTTCTCGGAATTAACCATGGAGGGTGTTGTGTGCGGTAGGGTTTTGAAATATTTATAGGGATATGTAAGTCCTTGGCTATATCGATGGCCCTTTCCAGTCCTGAGCGGTATCTCGACCTTCGTTTTTTTTTTATAAATTTTTCGGATGTCCTGCACTATGGGGGTTGCTATAGACATTGTAAATTTGTAAGCGAGTGAAGCTGATATGTATTTTAGTCTGTTTTCTATAGATGGGAGACCGCATTCGACGAGGATGTTTTTAATTGGTGTAGTACGGAATGATCTGGTACTTGCTCGAGCTGCGGCGTGATAGGGAGATTTTATTGTTTGCAGGGTCGTTTTGCTACATTTTCCGTATATCATTAGTCCGTAGTCGATATTAGATAGGATGATGGCTTTAGTTATGTTAATAAGGGTGTTAGTATGTACAGATCCATTCTTATATGCTAAGTATTTTACAATATTTAATATTGCAGCTAGGCTTTTCTTAAGTGCTAAACAATGTTCTTTAAACTTGTATTTACTGTCAAAGAGGATACCGAGGATTTTCATGGATTGTGTTGTAGGGATTGTGTGATTCTGAAAGGGAAGTGTGATGATTTTGCTGCAGCTGGTTTTTCTACAAATGTGTAACATTTTTACAACATTGTTTTTTCGAGGGAGATCTTTGCGCCTGAGGTTTTACACCAATTAGTGATGTCGTGTAGTATTTCTGAATAGGTAGATTGTACTTCGTTGAGATCGTTTACGTTTGTTAGAATAACTAGGTCGTCAGCGTAGAGGCAGTGTTTTATGTTTTTATATTTTACGAGAATGTCGTTTATTCCGTCAAAGGCTATAGCGAATAATAGGACTGATAGTGGAGAACCCTGTGGGATACCGTTTTTTATGTTGTATATTTGTGAGAATGCACCACCTGTTTTGACTCTAAACTTCCTGTTGGAAAGAAAGGACTTGATTATGTAGAACATATTGTTACCAACTCTCCATTGCGCTAATTTATTCAAAATCACATGAGGACCGATCCGGTCGAACGCTTTTTCAAAATCTATGGAGAGAATTGTTGTATGCTTTTTGGTTGACAAAGAAGATGTGATGAAGATGTCGATATGGAGTAGCGCATCAATCGTTCCACGTCCTTGCTTGAAACCAACCTGTTCAATGCTTATTAGATTGTTTTTCTCCATGAACCAGTTAAGTCGTCTAGCTACAATTTTTTCAAATGTTTTTCCTAGACATGGGAGTAACGATATTGGGCGATATCCTTTGGCCGAAGTCGGTTCGCCCGTGGGTTTTGGTATGGGTGTGGTGCTCCAAAAAGCCCTACCATTTTTTTCCGCCATTCCTAATCCAAAATCCCAGCAATATTACCCTAAAACCCAAAATCCTATCAAAACCTGAAAAAACCCAAACATTATCCAAAATTCGCAATAAACGAATCAAACATTCGTTTATCGCATAACATTTGCCTCCACGGCATAATTAAATTCAAAATCAAAATTAAAATTAAAATTCACAATAAACGAATCCAATAGTCGTTTATTGTTCTATATTTGCTCCACAGCATCACCCAAATCCAAAATTCAGAGATCGTTATCTCTATCCTAAAAATTCCATTGAGTTAAACAAACAAAAACTCAAAAGCAGATACATTCACACATCTGCGTAATAGTTTCGTAAGAATTCAAGAAATTGATTTCTTATCTTATGTAAATACAACATCTCGCTCGAAATATTCAAAAGATCGAGATTGTTGCACGGAAATGTGTATCTTTGAGATACAATTTTCGATTCCTTTTCCTTTATAAAGGAATGGTTTAGTGATCTCCGGGCCGCAGTTTAAATCCGTCTTGTGTCCCTGGAGGAAATACCCCAGTGGAAGAACTAACTGAAAAAATAAAACTCTTTAATTTGAAAACGAAGACAACCCGGATTTTCATTTTGCTAAGTATCACCTGGCCTGGAAGACCAAAAGAAGATCAAGGACAAAAGGCCAAATCTAAGGACGTTGCTCTTCCCTTTGGACTCAGAGGAAGCACGGCAACGAACCCTGTTGTGCGACAGGTTTTCAGGAACTATTGTAAGAGATCTCTTAGTCCTTTTAAGGATTAAGAAACACGCTTCCTGAAACCAAAAGCACAACATGGGTACAATTGTGGCTATTTTCCACACTTGTGGAATTACACCTGTTTGGAGTATGTTATTGAAGAGATGGAGTATTCGGTGTCTCGGGAGTGGTGGACTGTTTTTTAACATTATGTAATCGACTCGATCATATCCTGGTGTTTTACCTGTGGCGCCGTGTAGGCTTAACTCTAATTCGATTTTATTGATTGGGAGATCTATTAATTTAGAGGATGTGCTTGTGTGAGGGGACGGGCTAATTGTGTCTCTTTTGGCAGAGAGAAATGACGGATGAAAGTTTACTTCTTCTGCGTAGTTTGACCATGTTTTGCCGAGATGGTCTGCAATTTGCTGGGGAGATGTGAGAGTGCCTGAGTCGGTGTTCATACATTTTATTGAGAGGGGGCGATACTGCCCAGTGAGCGTTTTTATATCCGCCCAGATTTTTCTGGGAGTAGAGTTCGGATTTAACTTTTCGGTAAATGTTTGAAAGGCTTTTCTTTTTTCTTCCTTGGCATTTTTGCGAAAAAGAGCATTTAACCTTTTATAATTGATTAGGTTAAAATCAAAGGGGAATCTTTTGAAAATTCTCCTGGCTTCTTGTTTTTTTTCCTTAGGTTGTCCAATACTGGATTCCACCAGGGAACTACTGCCTTATTAAGTTTTCGACTTGTTTGTGGTATCGAGGCATTTGCTCCTATTCGGATTGCTTTAGTGATTATGGCTGTTTCTTGATTAATATTTTGACTCGCTACATGTTGACTTAGTGCCTGGGTAGTTATATTTTGAAATTTACTCCAATTAGCAAGTTCGGTTTGGAATTTAGGAAGAAGTTTGGAGGGTTTGGGACACATGCTAGTGTTAATGTTTATTATTATTGGAAAGTGGTCACTCCCGTGCAGGTTGGGTAAAGTATTCCAAGTGCAAATTGGGGCCAATTGAAGTGAGGCTAGTGATAAATCTACATGTGTGAAGGATTTGTGAGTGGAAAAATGTGTGTGGCTACCGTTATTGAGTAGTGATAGATTTGCGGTCAGTATGTATTTCTCTGCGGTTTTTCCCCTTTTATTAGTGGACGAAGATCCCCAGATAGGGCGCCACGCATTAAAATCTCCGAGGAGAAGTATCGGTGTTTGGATGCTATCTGTGATAGTGGTAAGATCGTGTATGGTTATTGGTTGGGATGTGGGGGTGTATGCTGATATTATCGTGAGGTTTCTGCCGATATTTATTTCTACTGCTACGACCGAGATTGCAGAGTGTACTACTATAAGTTTGTGTGGGATTGATCTATGTATAAGTATACCTGTACCATGTTTAGAAGCAACATTTTCCGTAAGGTTGTGAAAGAACGCCGCGTATTCTTTGGGTCCTGTGGCCCGAGAGTCGTGGCGGATGTGCGTTTCTTGTAGAGCTATGATGGACGGCTTCAGATCTTTGATGAGTATTTGGGGCTCATGCATATTGTTTTTGAGTCCGTTCAGATTCCACTGGAGTATTGTGAGTTTATGGACATGTATGCTATTGTGTATATTAGACCTGCTGGGATTTTGTTGTTGTAAGGGTTCAGTCTCCGTGTCTCGAGTGTTGATCCATTCAAGCCGAAGCCCTGTGTGCTTTGGCCCGAGTTGGAATTTTCTCGAGACACAGAGTCTGTGTTTTCGTTGGGAGTGTTAAGGTTATATGTGGTTATTGTGAGGGAGTGGGGAGTTTAATAATTCTTGAATGGTGGGTTCATTTATTTGTATGTTAATGTTTTTTTTAATAGGTATAGGTGTGTTGTTACGGTTAGTTGTTGTGGGTTTTATGATTAGAGATGATTGGTTTTGTATGGCTTTACGGTATTCTGCAGATGTAGAAGGGCAGTTTGAAATGAATGAAGTGTTTGTCAATGTTGGTTGGAGTGTAGTTTTTGTTGGATTTTGTTTTGTAGTTTCTTTTATTGGTGGTGTTATATGTGTGGCTGTTGTTTTGAGGAGTGCGGCATAGGATTCCTTTGGTTTGTTTGATGGCGTGGGATTTCGTTCCCTATATATCCGTTTCGCTTCGGATAGAGAAATTTTATTTCTTGTCTGTATTTCAAGAATGGTCTGGTTTTCTATATATTGGGGGCATGATGGTGATGAAGCAGGGTGAGGGCCTTGACAGTTGGCACAGTGGGTTCGAGCCCATTCTAAGTCGGGGTGTGGAGGAAGGTTGCAGTTGTTTCACGCTGGGTTTCGTTTGCACCATTTGGCTGTGTGTCCGAGTAGTTGGCATTGGCGGCAGCGCATTGGTCTTGGGATATACTCATTTACTTTAGCTTTGTGCCATCCGATTTCTATGTTACTCGGTGGATTGAAGCAGTCAAATGAAAACAACATTAGTCCGGAAGCCCTGATTTCGCCATTTGGCGGTTTTTAAATTTATGGACACTTACCACTCCTTGAGGTTTCATTTCTTGGACGATGTCTTCTTCCGGAACATTAATTAGGTATGGTGCGTAAACAATACCTTTCGAGAAGTTTAATTTCGGATGCAACTTTATTGTTACCGGACATAGTTGATCGAACCGTTTGGTATTTATAAAATTTTGTTCATCTTTCACTAGTAAGAGAATTGAACCGTCTCTTAGCATGGACACTTTTTCATATTGTGTACTAATTGAGTCTATAGCTCTTTTTAACACGAATACGTTCACTCCGGTCAGAGGTTTTGTCGCGTCATTAGGAACAATTTGTATAAATTTCGGGTTTTTTTCACTTGTCTTTGTTGGTAATTCCGGGAAGTTCGATTCAATAGGACTAAATGCCTGCCGTTTTTTTTTATTGACGGGGACGTCACCCAAGGACGTTTCCTGCAACATACCGAATCTGTTGCCGGTGTGCTGCTTTGGCCCTAAGGCCATTTTTTATTTATATCTCTTTTACCTTTGCTTTACTTTGGAACCGGTTAATTTAAAGTACACTAACAAAAGCAATACACTTACAACACGCACAGTACCGTAATAAAATATTCACACGCGGTTTTGTGTTCACAATTCTTTCACTGCACAATACGGTTAAAATTTGCGTCCTTACTGTTCGAGAGTTCGTCTGGCAATGTTTTTCCGAGAGAACTCACTAGATCACTAGTGTAAATATTGAATAGAATGGAAGAATTTACAGCTCCCTGCTGTAAGCCATTTTTAATTTGGAAAGTCTTGTTGGAGAGTATGTCCCCGCATTTCACCACAAAATGTTTGTCCATTATCATATCATAAATTATGTATAACAGATAGTGCGGCATACCCAGGTTTGTTAACTTATAGACAAGTCCTTCTAACCACACTGTGTCGGAAGCCTTTTCAAAGTCAACCAAGCAGGTGTCGGAAACAAGTTTCGTCGCTGCATGAACTGTATCATGTCGCGCTCGAAAGCCAAATTGGTTGTTGGGGATGATATCGTTTACATCACACCAACCTATCAGTGCTTTGTTTATAATTTTTTCGAATACCTTGCTGATGTTGGAAAGCAGGCTGATCGAGCGCAGACTAGCTGGATTGCTCTTATCCTTACCCTTTTTGGGGATAGGGTGGAGTACTGCAATCTTCCAATGGGTTGGATAGTGTGCATTGTTTAGAGCGTTGTTAAACAAAGTAGTGTATATGTCCACTGCTTCGCGAGGCAAGTGCCCTAGAACCACATTTGGAATGCTATCTATTTCAGTATGTTTCTAAGTTCATCCTTGCGCACAAACATATTTGCATTTTCATTTCTGACGGGAGAATCCGCCCTATTATTTTCACCGAATGTGATGAAACTAAGGTTTTCGGATCGCCAGTTGTGAAGTTGATTGCGCAGCGAGCAATGTCTTTGACGGGCATTGCTTTCAATTTCAGTGTTAGCATGAACTGATTCGTTAACTCTGTACACTGCTTCGAAACAGGCTCCATGTGAATTCGTTTTCTTTTGCGGATCTTCGACTACTATTACTTCATCATTGGACTTGATGTGCTCTAAGGTGAGTCCTGCGTTCAGCATCCGATGACCGTTTCACTCCACATCCGTCAGCGGCCATCGTGATGGAATTTGATGGAAGTAGTAGTAGGTGATCGCGAACGGAGGCTAGCCGTATTGTTCTGGTGAACGATGGAGGATAGATATTTTTGTTGACGTTAAATCAACAAAAAGTTCGCCGACGATAGCAAGGGACCAGGCTGGATGGCTGTATATTTGGTTTAGGCCAGCATCGTTGAGCATGGCCTTTAATAAGATTGTTTAACTGAATGTGCTGGTACCTGGGTGTATACAATTGCATCAGAGATTGGATGCAACGAAGGAAATTCGACCCGTCAGCTGTGCAAACAAATAGTCGCTCGACAGCGGCCGCAAACGGTTGCTCTCTTTATTCTAGCAATTCGTTTATGTTAAGGAATGTCACTGTGCCGTTCAAAATAACTTCTTCTGTTTATACATTCAGTATACAGAAGCATTCCTTTTCGATAGCCAGCGTGAGAATTGTGGCTGATCGTTGTTTAGACAACGTATCCTTACGCATGGCCGATGCGGTGATCGTTCCTCGATAGAGCAACGGATCGGGTTATCGGTCATGCTGATGTACAAATAAATGCGCGCACATCAAGGCTAAAGCCATGTCGTCGAAGGTAATGGGGGAATATTGTCGACGGCAGAAATGGATTCTTCTGTGACGTTAGGTCAACAGAAGATTTGCTCGCCATACCCAGGGCTAGGGTAAGATTTGTTTGTTTAACGAATAATATATCGTGGGGCACGATGAATGGAAATCTGGCTTGCAGACGTGCCAGCACACAAGTAGTCCAGAATGTCTTTAAGAATTGGCGTGTGTTTGGTGGATATGTGGGTAGACTTTGAAAACCGATCGGTTCATGAAGGATGAACCGGAATGGTTTAATTGATGTGTATGCATGCTAGGGCTTGCTTTAGCGTGGAAGATAGTGCGGGGTAGCTTACGCTGCTCATTTGCAGGTAAGTAAAATGACTTTGAAATGTAAGTGGAAGACAGGTTAATTTAAAGGGAATGGGCGGTTTTTTGGGAATGCCTAAAGAACCCCCACAGCGTCATCCTAGTGACCCACTTTTTTATACCATTTTTAAGTAGTTTATTATTTGATCTTGGGAAATTCCAACGGTCGTTTCTTAATTACCCTTTCATTTCATGAATTTCTTTTAGGAAAATATGTACCTATTCACAGGCAGTATATGTTGTACCTGTGAATAGGTAGTATATGTTTCCGGGTACAAAATGTCCAACAGGTATAAAGAGCGAAAATCAATAGGAAAATTTGTGGCCTCATCCTAGTGATTAGGAGTGTATATCTCCGCACCAAAATTAATTTTGTTACAGAAAACGAAAATTATGGAACTCTTCCCGGTTTCAAATGTTTTCGGAGCGCTGAAATCTATAACAGTTCCAGAATAGTTCTAACGATCTCATATCGTAATATGCGGGTAAATTGATAAGTCTGTGATTTTTTTAATTTCCCGCACAGTAATTTTAAATACAACACTGTGTTGGTATTCGTTATTGGTCTTGCTCTCAGGTAGCGTGTGTCCTGGTCCTGAATAGGATGAGGGATCTCTATTGACCGCTTCTGAGGGGACCCGTTGCGGTAGCCGCCATGCTTCCTCAAACCTGAGGGAAGAGTAGCGACCGATCATTCGTAAGACGTCGTTCCAGGAATAGCTTACCTGGGCCGTGGAACCCGGCACTTTCTGGTGATGCTCGAAATCGAGAAGCTGCAACGATTTGTTTTGTGGGCGTGCCACCACTCTACTCAACGGTTCAGGTTAGAATTCGTCGCCTGTGCTGGAGCAGCCAACATTTTGTGAAGAACGCACAATTCCAAATAATAAAGAACTTTTTATTCAGAAAATTCACTTTTACTTAATTTATTTGAAAAAAAAGAAAGGACCATTCTGTAGCTCCTCAATAGTGCTGTTCTTCGGAGATTCGTGGTATTGTTCCGCGCAATTCGGCTTATATGCGCTTCACAAGACAATCCGACGGATCGCACCCGTTTGTGGTTCATCTCCCGACGGCGCGAACATCCCTACATCAGAACTCGTTCCGCTACAGAGCGGGGAAGCTCTGGAACTCCCTTCCCACGCGAGTGTTCCCGGAACGTTACAACCTGCAACTGTTCAAAAAGAACTGCAACAGTTATTTGATGGCATCTCGGGGCGCCCACTCGGCGCTATAGGTTCGCCTCTCCCGAGAGAAGTCTAATAAAAAAAAAAAAAAAAAAAAAAAAAAAAAAGTATACTGGTTAGTATACCCGCCTGTCACGCGGGAGACCGGGGTTCGATTCCTCGACGGGGAGCCTCTGGCGCAAGACTAATGACCTTGCCCGGAAAAAAACAAATCATTATGGAAAATTTAACAAGCCTCAGGACTTGCTAAATAAGGCCAAGACCGGTTCTAGGTTGTAGTGCCGATGATGATGATGATGATTCTGGTAGGGACACCACCTCCAATAACCTTGCTCTATGATGTTACTTTACCCTGTTCGTCTCCAGCAGCACTTCCGCCGGGGACCATGTGTGTTAATCAACTGCTGCCCGGAGATCGCGATGCATCTTCCTTTTAAATGAAAACAAATCGAGATTTTGTATCTTGAAACGAATGTTTCAGATAGAAAATCTCGATTTCGGGTGTGGTGTTCAGTGTGCTCATTAGGATAATGGTTCGGTTTTATGAGTTCTCATGAAAATATTTTGCATATTAGGACATGCATTGGAATTTGGGTTTTTGTTTTGTTATCCGTCTGGCTTATGCAGACAAAAGTTCGCGTGTCCTTTGGACGGGTAATACGAGATCCGTGGGAAATAGGTGTTGGTTTTTGAATTGGTGCATTTACAAATCATAAAACATCTGGCATGTGAAGATATGCATTAGGATGTTTATGATTGCTTGAAATGTGTGTCGGCGGAAAATAGATATGCCTTTGTTTACACAAGCACATTTTGGGCTTTGGATCTTGTAGGAATTTGAATTGTATTGAATACAATGTTTGAGAGTTTGAACGTTTAGTTCGATTTGGTTGACATTGAATTCAATGTTGATTTGGGTGTAGGAATTTGTATGTGGGAAAAGGAGATTGTTTCTATGGGGTAATGAAATTGTAGGGATTTCCGGGGCACTGCAACTGCTTCCGTCAACTACCAATAGACTATTGTTAACGTTTGAGCAAGCTTCCTCACTTAGTTTGTGTTTGACAGCTATTGAAAACAAAGTTGTGAATTTTGTGAATATTAACGAAAATTGAAAAAAATGAATTTTGTGCTGATTAAGCTGCTGAATATGGAGAGTTATTATGCCGAGTGATATTGTTATCTAGCATTTCTATAAATTGATATCGATAAGCTTAATTTTTAATAGGAATATCGTTAGTTGTTCGAATTCTATGCTTGATGGCATTAATAAAAGTAAGTTGAGTGTGTTCTTCACAGAGGATATCTTCGTATTTTTTACTAGATTTGATAATGCGCTCCATTCTCCCGTGTTTGAATGATCTGCCCTTAACAATTTTACATGTGGTTTTTCTTCACTGCTTTCTATTGCACTGTAATGAAATTTTGTTCGACTACTCTTACTATTTCTATTGGTTCTTGGTTTGAGAGAGTTTCTTCTGCATTATTAATTACTCTTACGTCAGCCCATACTTTATAGTTGTTGACTTCTTATATTCCTTCCTTTACCATAAATCTGTCGTTTGTGGTTTATTCTTTAATATATCCTAATCCTTGGAACCTTGGTTTGACGATGAGTGCAGGGCGAAGATCGAACAACGTAAACGCCTCAGAGTGATCCACTTAGAATGATATGATGAAGTCAACGCAGAAAGATACGCGACGATTCGGAAAGAGATATGAGGCCCTTCAAACGTAAAAAACGCCAATGGGAGAAGACTCGGATCGAAAAAATCCTAGAGAATGCTAGAGCAAAGAATATCAGATGTACGTATGCGGGCTTACACTCAATTAGAAATGGCTACCGAGGGAGAGCCAACATATTCGAGACACAAATGGCTGTCTGGTCACAGAAATAAAAATGAATCGTGACAAGATGGAAGCAGTATGTTGAAAACCTGCTCAATGTGCGCACCCATCAACCACAAATAAACGCACCAGACGCACATACCGCCGAGCCTCAGATCCCATAGCCATCTTTCAACGAAGTTGTAAATGCAATAAATCGACTGAAAAACAGCAAAGCTCCTGGAGTCGACTGCATACCGACAGAGCTTGTGAAGCAAGGAGAAGAGGCAACCACTCGAAAGATCCACCAGCTCATTCAAACCATATGGGATAAGGAAGTCAATCCGGAAGAATGGAAAACCTAAATAGTCGTCCCCATCTTCAAAAAAGATGACAGATCTGACTGCGAAAACTTCAGAGGAATATCATTGCTCCCAACCACATACAAAAATATAACAGTAAACTGTTAAAATCTAAACTGCTATCACGTAACATTAAGCTCCGTGTCTATAGACCCATAATCACCTCGATTGTTCTATGATCCGAAATATGGGTGCTCACAAAACGGGAAGAAAACAAATTCCGCGTATTCGAGAATAAAGTTTTAGGGAGTATATTTGGAGCTAAATATGACGAGGAGGCAGGACAATGGAGGCAACTCCAAAACCACGAGTTGGAAGGGCTATACCACAAACCTATAATAGTGAGAGTAATCAGGTCCCGAAGATTAAGATGGGCCGGACATGTGGAGCGAATGGGCAACGATAGGACCGTGGGTAGAATTCTTGACGGTAGACCAACGGGAGAGAGACCGCCAGGACGGCCGCGACGGAGATGGGACGATAATGTACTGTTTGACCTTGAGGAGATCGGATCAGATGGTGAAGCGTGGAAGGAGAGTGCACAGGACAGGGAACGATGGCGGAATTCTTGACGGTAGACCAACGGGAAAGAGATCCACGGGACGGTCGCGACGGAGATGGGAGGACAATGTTAGGTTCGACCTTGAGGAGATCGGATCGGATGGTAAGGAGTGGAAGGAGAGCGCACAGGACAGGAAACGAGTCGTGTCGGCGAGGTTATGAACTTCCGGGTTCCTACAGACCAATAAATAGTAGTAATAGTATAGAAAAATCTATCTGCTTCTATATTGTGCACAAATTTTCATAGATATCGTTTTCTACTGACGCCATAAATCGATTTGTAACTTTCTTCGTTTAATGAATTTCTAATAAAATTTTGGGAGAGTAATCATACTACTAGAAAGAAGTAAAATCAAATCTGTGTGGGAAGAATTTACTGAGCTGTCTGAGAAATCTATGCAGCCACTGGACGCAAACTTACGTTGCTGTAGTGACTCTTATGACGATCAATTGGCTTCTATAGAACGGGAACTACAGGATTTGAAATCATTTTATACAAACAACGCAGAATGCTTTAAACTCTATGGTGCGCGGTGATTACTGTGGAACCGCATGACAGCCCTCCAAAAAACTGAAGCTGAACCTGAAGCTGAAAAAACCAAGGTGGACTGTTGTTAAAAGAGGAAAACATATAGAGCCAGTAGCGGGTAATCGTAAGCAACAGCCACGTGAGTACCCCGTAACCTAATACCTTATAATTACATTGTGAAGCATATAAAATAACAAGAGTGAATAAAATATAAACGGTAATTTTCCTTTTTTGGTTAGAAACAAGTTGCGAACTAGATAATCTTGTGCGTGACTGTTGTTTGGTGTATGAAGACTAGGGGAACCAGTTTGGCCAGCGGTCGCACCATGAGCGAGCAAGAGGTACATACGTCTGTTGTGCAACAAATTATTATCAAATGTTTAACAAATTAATGCGTTCAACCCCAAGGTTTTTTTTCGACTGAAGGCACAGTTTGGTGATGATACACCGTCCCAGAGCTGTGTGTATATGTGGGCACAGAATATAAAAGTGGGCGAGAACGTGTCGAAAATGAAACTCATGATCGACGCTCAAGGACAAGTCGTACAGATGACAACATCCCGGCCATTCGAGGGCTTATTGAAAGTGATCGCCGCTGTTACGGGATCTCGTGTCCATGCCCTCATCCATCACACTATAAGCCACGAATTTCCCCTCTCTACCGATAAATTGGAAATATCGCCAAGTAGCTAATTTGCATAAACTACTTTATGCAAATTCTACTGGGCAGAAAAAAAATTATAAAAGGCATTGGCGCCGAATAAAAAATAAAAACGTCAACGGCAAAAAAAAGGAATTGAGAAACAGATAGGAAGTAGAACGCACGTGTCGGGAAAATGTTTCGGACGTGAACAAATTCTATAATATAAACGATTTGTCGTATTTATCCACGAAAGAAACGAGGAAGGAAACAATAGAGCAAATACCAGGTGTACCGGTATGAAGCGAGCGTTTTTTTAAGTAAAAAACGTTTTTTTTTTTTAAAGTAAAAAACTTTTTTTAAAAAGTAAAAAAACATTTTTTTTAAAGTAAACATTTTATTCACACTATTGGCCATTTGAACTATTGGCCATTGCTTTCTACACATTTCGACCATTCTGGCAATTTGTGGATACCACACCAATAAAACCGGTCGTCTTTTGAGGCAACCATTCGGAGACCCAATTTTCGATTTCTTCGTAGGGATTTAAATGCTACTCAGCCAATGCGTGCTCCATCGATGAAAACAAATGGTCTGGTGAATACGGCGGGTGGGGTAACACTTCCCAGTCGAGAGCTTTTATTGTTTCTTTGACGGGTTTTGTTGTATGACTCGGAGCATTATCATGCAACAAAATTACCTTTCCGTGTCTTGTGGCCCCTTCTGGTCGTTTTTCGATCAATACATTGTTAAAATTGATCATTTGATGTCGGTCGCGTTGCGCATCAACAGTTTCGCCGGGTCCCACCAAACACAGAGTATTGTCTTTTTTCCGAACCGATCTGGCTTTGCAGTCGATGTTGACACTTCTCCTGGATGTAGCCATGATTTCTTGCATTTAGGATTGTGGGGGATCAAGCATGTTGCGCAGGCGTACAGCGCTCGGTTTCTTTTCTTCCTCCATCATATATTGTTCACGAGATGCACCACAGAGAAGACGGTATGACGGATGATCACAAGCGGAGCGGACACAGTACAAGAATAAGATACGTTGATATTGTTATTTGTTACTGACTTCATTATTTGTGAATTTAGTTTACGATGCTATTTATTTTAACTTTCATACGATACAATTGACAATAAAATACACTTGTTGTAATGGATG
Organism: Microdon myrmicae; assembly: GCA_963931805.1. Classification (NCBI taxonomy): domain Eukaryota; kingdom Metazoa; phylum Arthropoda; class Insecta; order Diptera; family Syrphidae; genus Microdon; species Microdon myrmicae. Next base: position 219,769,284 of record OZ007496.1, on the reverse strand, counting down.
TTCTTTAATTACTGTGTTCTCTTTTGAGTAAACATGTTTTTAAATACTTTAAAACTCTCCACTAACTTTCACTTTGACTACTATTCGCGACACTGAAGAATACGTACGAATGGTATCGGAGCGTACACACCGTACCAGCGCGCGGTACGGTGGAAGGCAGACGACCATCCGCCTTGATGGTTATATTACGACTCAACTGATATCCTCTCCAATAAGGATATCGTTTTTACCTAACACCAGAGACACGTAAAGTCTCTCTTGGTGGTATAGGAAACCAGATCTTGTGATAAAGGCCATGGTAGTATGTGTGGTGATCGTTCAGATCGATGCTATTCACACGTGCTCGACAGCAGTGGAACAACGAAACAGGCAGGCGGCAAGGACAAAAGGGAGAAATGACCAAATGCGCCGTTGGTAATGCGGGTCATTGTTTACGCGATGCCCGACGCTATTATCGACGTTGGGAGAAAAAAGGTGCTAAAAGCAAATTGGATGTTTATGGCATCTCTGGCTGCAGTAGAAACCGGGTTCATGTTTGCATTAGGAAATGCTGGAGAATTTGGTTTCAGCGTCTATTGCGCTAATTATATGCAGCTGCTTGGGTTGTTTATTGATAAGAAAACCAAAAAAGGTTGCCAGGCAATGTGTATGAAAAGGTACATGGCCGGCTGGGAAAATAGACGGCGTAATATTTATGGTCCCTGTCATGACGGTTACATTGAATGCAATGTGTTTACAGGAATTGTATGCGAAATAAAATGCAAGACAAGGTAAGGATTCTTTACAGGGACCTTTAGGTAAATAAATTTGATTTATTTGATGCGTGAAGCATTTACAGGTACTAATACTGTTGCATTAGCAAACTTAAGGGAGTTGGGTAGTAGTTATGGGGGTTTTTCGGGTAAGTAGACCGTAGGGTTTGGCGGAACCTCTACAGGATCTTTAAAATAAATCTATTTTTCATCACTAGTCACAATTCGATGCAATACTGACTTCCTTTCGTGTCGTAGAAGCAACGTTTCACATGTGGTGTTTCGCTTTTCTATCTGCCTGTCATTCAATTCATGTGGCACCCAGTTTCTACACTTTTGGATCTTTCCCATAGATTTTAAACGGTCAGAAATTGTTTGTTGTGTAACATTTAACATTTGTGCTATTTGTTTTTGACTTAAAGTGTCATCTTGATCCAATATTGCTTGCAATTCGGCGTCTTCAAACTTTTTTGGTGGTCTTCCACGTTCTTCATTTTGCACATCAAAGTCATTATCTCTGAAGCACTTAAACTATATTTTGCATGTTGCTTCCGATAGAGCATGACCACCATAAGCCGCGACAAGCATTCGATGTGAATCTGCAGCACTTTTCTTCAAATGAAAACAAAAAATTAATGCTTTCCTCAAATCAGCATTTTCTGGTACAAAATTCGACATTGTTAACAGGATTAAAAAAAATTATGTTGTTTGTACAATGACTTGATGCATACTAAATATGTTTGCCAGATGTCATAGCAACCTTCAGACCGGTATCTTGACGCTCAGTTCAGACCGGTACCTGCTATTACGAAACCGAAAAGAAGGGATCTCTCTTTATACCACAACACGAAGTCCCGGAACAACTGACCAGCGAACCGGATCAGGGGGATCAAAACTCAACACCCCTTGCACCCAGGAACGGTATAACACTGCAAGACCCTGACAAGTAAGTCACCTTCCTTTCCATTATCCGTTCCTTAAATTGTTTTTCAAATTGTTAATAATAACCATAACACCGTTTATTGCGGATTCGCACTGGACACTGTAGCGTTCTAGGAACGCAATTCCACCCAGGTAGGGTTCCTACCCTTCAAGTAACATACCTACCCTAAAAACGTTACACGCCACTATGTCCGCTAGGGCCTTGAAACATTTGGCCAACGTTGAACCCGACACGAAAAAGCAAGGAACTGAACGTCCCAAAGCTTTCAATGTCAAGCTCAACTGTTCGAATAAAGCATACCTGAAACAAAGGAAAACATTCATGCATCCGATCCTCAAAGACGGAAATGCGCCTCCAGCCCTGCACAATCGGAAATCCTGAACGTCTACACGATGTTACAAGGATTTGCTATCGTCAGCAAATTAGCCGACCAACGGATGCACAAAGACCACCAAATCCATCGGCAAACAAAAGAAACGGCAACTTCATGCAACAAAGCATATCGCCTATCCGCTACCAAATTGTAGGCAACCGTAATTATCTCAACGAGATAATTAGAAAAATGTATGAGGTTTAAAACCTACAAAGGAACTATTCCGATCCCACGGTTCCTTTTTTTTGTATTTCACACCCATTAGAAAGACCTAATGGATTGTTAGTTTTAACCGAAAGAAGTTAAACAAAACCCATTGACCGTACGCGCATTCAAATTGGACGATATCCGTCGGCCTGCGCGCCAGATGTGCTATGCAAATAGAGGCGGCACTCTATCGACCGCCGACGAAATGAAATTCTATCACCACCACCGAGGGTGATAATGATGTATGATGATGACCGAGTTTCTCCTTTCAGTAAAATAGGAAATTATCCCTGGGATAAAATAGCATGCTGTTAACAGAGATTTTGGGAATTCTGTTGGCAGATCGAATAGGGAAATTTCTCCTGTAAGGATACAGATACCAGTTTTGAATCGGGATATCTTTTTGGGCATAGAGTTAGTCTGATTTCGATCGTCAACGAGACGACAGAGAGTTTATAACGACAGAAGATTCGCATCGATAGTCCAACGGAGAGGAACCCGACGAGGAGGTGTCCGCATAGCGCATATTTTCGTAAATAACCGAAATTGGTAAACAGGCCTAACAGGTCGCTTAACGTAAATACGCGAACTAACAAAAGTCGACAGTGAGAATCCCAACGGGGAAGTTGGATAGGCAGAGGCAACGACGAACTTCGCGCGTGTGTACGGTGAGAATAAAAAAAAGAATTGAGTGTAATTAATTAGTAATTACCTTGTGCTACGGATTAGTTAAGTTAAGTGACAGACTACGTATATGTTAACCGTCTACTCGTACGTTAAAACGCAAGACCATAAAAATAAAAATAAAATAAAAGGGAACGTTTTCGCAGTGTTTTTATTTTGTGGTTGTATTCTCTCTGTGTTTGTTGGCGAACTTGTTGTTCCATTTGTGTGTGGACAGTGTTCGGCGGAACACTTCATCGACATTCGACCAAGACATTAAAATCCGCCAAAACACAACCAGCGAATTCGCAACTGAATGTTACCCGTGGCAACAGAATAACAAATGTCAGCAACTAGCTGACAGAATCAATTATGTTGGTTGTCAAGGGATAAAAACAAACAACTTGTCATCAAATCAATGACAATTTCTCTCTTCTTCGTAAAACTTCTGGCGACACGGTTGCATTATTGTTAATCTATGTAAATCAAGCTCATCCTGGAAATAAAACAATTGGTAATAATATCAAACCAACTCGTGTTATTATTCCATTGGATGAGGATTACTTGCTTGGACTTGCTGCTCCACATGAGGATTTTTTTTTTTTTTTTTTTTTATTTTTAATTATTAGACCTCTCGGGAGAGGCGAACCTATAGCGCCCAGTGGGCGCCCCGAGATGCCATCAAATAACGGTTGCAGTTCTTTTTGAACAGTTGCAGGTTGTAACGGTCCGGGAACACTCGCGTGGGAAGGGAGTTCCACAGCTTCCTCGGTCAGTAACGGAACGAGTTCTGATGCAGGGACGTTCGCGCCGTCGGGAGGTGAACCACAAACGGATGTGATCCGTTGGATTGTCTTGTGGAGCGCATATAAACCGAATTGCGTGGAACAATACCAAGAATCTCCGAAGAACAGTTACCGTGATAATATCTGTAAAACAGACAGAGGTCGGCTACGCGCCTTCGATGTGATAGCGACTGTAGTCCCGACGTCAGCGCCGAGTCCCCGATCAGGCGGATCGCTCGTCTCTGTATGTTCTCAAGTAAGTCGAGGGTATGTTTAGAAGCTGAGCTACAAACATGAGAGCAATATTCGAGCGCGGGTGTGATTTGGGATAGGAGAAGAAGTTGGGCCGGAGTAAAATATTTCTTGGCTCTAAAAAGAAAGCTCCGTTTTTCTAGAGGCTGACCTGGCGATACTCGACACGTGTTTATGCCATGATACATTCCCACAGACCACGACGCCGAGCAATTCCAAACTTTCCCCAGCCTCGAGGGCCTGGCCATTCATCATCATCTGTGGAACCGATGTTCCACTTTTCTTTGTGAATGTTGTATACTGGGTCTTCGTTGCATTGAAGTCGACAAGATTGGCCTTTCCCCACTGCAGGACTTTATCCAGATCCCGATTCAGAGAGTCAATCTGTCTACATATCAGCTGGTGTGACGTTGATGCACCAATCGGCCGATCACTCGAAAAGGAGGAAACAAGCGTACTATCATCCGCAAAACTGAACACTTTGTTATCCGTTGTCTCCAGCAAATCATTTATGTGAAGCAAAAACAAGGTTGGAGCCAAAATAGAACCTTGGGGCACCCCCGAATTAACAGGATACAGATCCGAACACTCGCCGTCCACAACAACCTGGATCGATCGATTCTCGAGGAAGCTCCTCGTCCAGTCGCAAAGCTGTTGGGAAAGTCCATATGAACGGAGTTTGCTAAACAATACCTCGTGCCAGACGCGATCAAAAGCCTTGGAGATATCCAATGCGACCGCCCTGTCCATATATGTCCATATATCGGTTATAAGTGCGAAAAAGTCTCCTGTGGACCGCCTGCCACGGTATCCGTATTGACGATCATTCAGAAGTGCGTTGCACTCCAAATACTTAACTAACTCTGTATTGATGACTTTTTCCATTACCTTAGATAAAATAGAGGTAATGCTATCGGACGGTAATTTTGTGGGAGACACTTTTTCCCGTCTTTGGGATTGGCTGAACTCGAGCGATTTTCCAGCAGGCAGGAAGGGTTGTCCGTGCATAAGATAAGCGGAAGAGTCTGCCACGAACCGGCGATAGTTCTGGAGCACAGTTCTTAAGGACTATTGCTGGTATTCCGTCCGGGTCGGTTGCCTTCCTACAATACAGTTCACGTAGAATGCGTTGAATAGTGCGCGGACGAAATCTCACATCCCGCATCGAAGACCGTAACGGCGAGATCACAGGTGGCTCCAAAAGGCCAGGATCGAGGTTTGAATTCGCGGAAAATAAATTCGCGAACACATTAGCTTTCTCCCTTGGATTCGTGACTAACGTCCCGCTGTCTGTCACCAAAGGGGGTAACAAGAGGATGCGAAGTTACCGCTGATAGCTTTTGCCATTGACCAGAAGGAGCGCGAGCCAGTTTGGCACCGAAGGAGTTTATTGATCACCCTGTCGTTGTGATCCTTCTTCGCGGTATCAATCGCCTGGTTGCACGCGTTTCTGATTCTAACAAAATTCGTTCTGTTAACATCGGTAGGGTTGGAGCGCCATTGCTTAAAAGCTCTATTTTTTGCCGGTGTAATCAGCTCGCATTTTTTATCAAACCAAGGTTTATCAGACGAACTTCGTTTGATGGAATGTGGAATATACATTTCCATCCCCAGAAGAATAATCTCTGATACCGACTCCGCACAAGCCTTAACATCGGAGTTCCCGAAGCACACCTCGGACCATGGAAAAGATGCGAAGAAATCTCGCAAATCGTCCCAGTTAGCAGCCCCATACTTCCATAAATGGCGAAGCTACCCAGGTCGGTTATTCGCTTGATATGCAAGTGCTTGCGCGACAGATACCAAGCAGTGATCTGAGTTTCCCAGTGGCACAGAAACCTCTACGGTATAAATACTCGGTTCGGATGTCAAAAACAGACCCAGGGTGTTCGCATAATCGCGTAGGCTCCTCCACGAGTTGAGTCAAGTTGTGGCTTACAGCAAACATCTCCGCCAGCCTCCCAGCTTCATCGGTTCTGTTAGAATGTAACAACCAGCCGCAATTGTGCAATTAAGATCGCCAAGGACAACAATTTCAGAAGCTGGCTGGTTAATCTGTATCCAAGTGGTTAATCTATATTCAGGTGGTTAATCTGTATCCAGTCGAAAAATGTCGCCGGTCGATCGTCATTCGGGAGCGGTAAAGACAACAAAGAAGTTTAGCAGAATTCCTCAGCACGACGCTCAACCATATGATGTCCATATTATTGGGTTCCAACGCCTCCAACCTCTGGCAAGCCAGATTGAGCCGCGCGAAGACGCCGACTCTGCCCTTAAAACGGAATCTCGAAGGTAAGTCATATCTTGAGCACCGAAGATATGTCGAATCAGTTGACGAATCCACCTGGGTCTCAGTTAGGGCAAGGATATCAGGTTTCGTTGTTTGCAAATATTGGTGGGCGCCGTTGACATTCGTATTGGTGAAACCGATGCCCCTGATGTTACAAAATGCCGTCACCAGTCGAGCGTGGGTAGAGCCTCGAGAGCGAGGCCGCTTATGCGATGACGAACCTCTAAAAGTTCCATTATTTATCATGATATCTGCATGATGTTCCCACTGACATAGTTCCCCCCGGAGATCCGAATGGGAGACTAGTTTACCTCCGGAATTCTTTATATCAGAAGGTACCATCATGACTTCTCTCCGTGTCAGTCCAGGCCATCCGCCACACACCCTCGAAGATTTCTCTCGGCGATATCGTGGAATGTACAGCGTGACGGGGTGGTCTCACCTTGGGGCCGACTACCCCCTAACCAACCTTTTCTCGAACCGGTCCATCAGCCAAGCTCTGACCTTGATGGGATGGTATTTCACCGGGCGCACAGGGCCTTGGGAGCCCGGCTACCACTCGGCCCTTAGTCGCTTTTGGCGGTTTTATACGTTGTTCAAGTGTTCCGCCGAACACTGCTTGCTGCAGAGAAAACATAAACGCACAGAGCGAACACGGTTACAAAAGAAACATCATGAAAATTGTTTCGAAATTTTATTTTATTGTTGTCGTTTATTATGGTTTTGATATTATAAGTTTCGCGGTTTCCTTATGAAATGAATGACGCGTAATTCGTCGAAACAGGCTGTTCTTATTGTAGCTACGAAAACACACAAAACTTCCGACACACTCGAAACGTATTTCTACTGCCTTCGTCTAACGCGTCTCAGCCGACGATCAAAATTAGACTAACTTTTCCTATCAAAAAAATACCCTGATACAGGTTGTATCTTTATCTGTACAGACAACTTTTCCCATTAGATCTGCTAACAGAATTTCCGAATCTCTGTTAGCAGCATGTTATTTAGTCCCAGGGGTAATTTAGGTGCCTGAAAAGGAGAAAGTCGCTCATCCATACATCCTCATCACCATCGGTGGTGGTGATAGCATTTCATCTCAACGGTCTTCTGTTTGCGCAGCACATCTGGCGCGCAGAACGGAGATGATTGTTAGGACGTACAGTCCGTGGGGTTGTTTGCCTTTTGTAAACACACACCGAAATCCATTAGATCCTTCTGATGGTGTGAAATTCAGAAGGGACCGTGGGATCAGAGTAGTTCCTTTGTAGGTTTTAAACTCATACATTTTCCGAATTATCTCGTTGAGATAATTACGGTTGCCGTTTCTTTTGTTTGCCGATGGATTTGGTGGTCTTTGTGGCAGACCACCCGCACGTGCATCCGTTGGTCGGCTAATTTGCTGACGATAACAAATCCTTGTCACATCGTGTAGATGTTCAGATTTCCGATTGTGCCGTGCTGGAGTGCGGTCAGCCTTTCGGGATCGGATGCATGAATGTTTTCCTTTGTTTCAGGAATGCCATATTCGAACTGTTGAGCTTGACATTGAAAGCTTTGGGACGTTCAGTTCCTTGCTTTTTCGTGTCGGGTTCAACGTTGGCCAAATGTTTCAAGGCTCTAGCGGACTTAGTGGAACGCGTCTGTGGGCGCGTGTAACGTTTTTAGGGTAGGTATCTTCCTTGAAGGGTAGGAACCCTACCTGGGTGGAATTGTGCGTTCCTAGAACGCTACAGCCCCTTACGACAAGCCGGCCTAGCTGTGAGTATATTCTAACGCCCCACTCACAGGGCTCGCTTGAAATTGCTGCTCCACATTTATGTACCAATATCAGTCCCCGTTAAAGCGTTTAATAACTTTTTGAATATATGGAGCTCTCTTTTAAATTGGTGTAAAATGTATTTCACGAATGTCACCAACCAATATCAGTCCCCGTTAAAGCGTTTAATAATGCGTCAACAACGCACACTCGAAAGTCAATGATTATTCAATGAATAGCACGCACCTGATAATTAAGCTCAGTGATAATCACATCCTTCAGGATCCATGAATCCGGGAATAGTTTTAATCTCAGATTTGTGATTATATCTATAACACCACACGACTTAGATAGACTGCACCACATCCCCGCGGCTCAGCCGGCTAAATAAAGGAAACCTCATAAGAGGATGCCGATAAAACACCATATATTTGCCGCGATTAATAGCATTACAACTTTAGATTCAAAAGCAAAGAAGGTTTTCCGAAAATCCTTGTTATTGAGCCACAACAAAAGGCACAAGGGAAACGTTACTTGGCCGATGTGTGCCCTGTAAACATTTGGAATCGTTTAGTAGCCTTCAAAATGAAGTGCACGCCACTGTGACTCATTAATTTGGTCGCATGACGGGTAAGGTGTGCATGCGGCTCATAATTAACCAGTCCCATTCGAAATGCCTACTTAATCGAGTCGGCTGTGATTTTGTTGCAATTGAATGGCTGTAGAAAAGAAAATTCGTGATGTCTGGTCTTTGATGTTAGCATGCAGCGCACACCACTACCGTGCACCACTGTTTCACATATCTGGGACTAGTTGTGGGTTTAATCGGTAGCTATAGCTATGTGTAAGACTTATACACGTGGATGAGGCCCTCGACACTCAGTTGCTCTAGTAGTTTGCATTCGTCTTCTTCGAAACCAGACCAGACATTCAGACGCATAACTACAAGTATTGAAACTTCTCTGAGCCAAGTACTACCGCGCCAGACAAATAAAACAAGTTTGTTGAAGGCAATACTGCACCAGCAGGTACTGCAACAGCCAGTCAATCTGCCAGGTAATTGTGGGAATCGTTTAGTCTACCTGCTGTGCAGAGTGCGACTAGTTAGGGGTAGGTAGGGTGGAGGTAACATAAAATCTTGTTCTTGAGCTTCATCACCATGGCTATCATCATCATTATTATCGTCAACGTCGTGATCATCATTATCCTCGTCATCACCTTGCGGCCGAACTATCAACGTTGCATGTTCATTGACTACTTCCACAAAACTGCGTCTCGGATGGCTGCTCCCGCTACCATAACTTTACAATCTGATTATTAATTTTAAATTCCCGGCATCCTGCCCCCTGTAGGGTGGGCGAAGGGGCTATAGCAGTATGCTACAGTGTTGTAGGTGCGACGACGTCTACCGATGATGATGCGATATCTGAGCCACAATGCGTGCTAAGCAGAAAGCTGCACGGATGCACCCGTGACTGGTGGCTGCGACGACTGCACTCGGCCCAGACGCCAGGCCAGACGATTTTTTTTTACTTAATTCCTCCTCTTTGTCTACCTGTGCTGCACTTAAGCACTCCGTCTTATCGTCTGCTATTGCTTATTCTCGCCGTAGCTGGTTTAGTGGCAATAATTCTCACATGAGAGAACGATAGTTGTGGCAAAGTGTCTTATACGAGTACATACCTGTGATTTTGTTTTTCGCTCGTTATGTTGTCGTTTTAGTTTTGTTTTTCTCTCCTGTCGGGGATGAGCGGTGTGAGTGCAGGACTTCGTCATGTCTTTCATTAAAAAGTTTAACTTTATATCGGTGGCAGACAGTGAGTAATCACAGTTATTGGGCAGATCAGACAGGGGTGGTAAATGGCGGTAGTCAGCCAGGCGACGTAGGGTAGATTGAGTGGTGCAAATGAATACTTGGTCACTACGACGTTGAATTCATCAGACAATATTGTAGGAGATCTTTTTAAGGGTATCAGCAATCATTCCTTTCACTTTGGCTTATTGGAGGAATGAAAGGAATCGTCTAATGGTGGTGTCGTAAATGAGGGCCACATGCATCTTGTATGCACCAAGGATCAAGGGTTTCATGATCCAAATATTACATCTATTTTAAAACGGCTCTCAGTGGATCAGGAAGGGGCAAAATCTTCATAAATTTTTTTACTTAATTAATAATAGTTGGTGACTTTATATAATAAATATTTACTGGTTAGAACATCATACAAATATCATATTTGTATATAATTCTATTCTTATTAGAATTATATACAAATATGACATTTTTTACATTACTGATATTTTCAATAATTCCGTAAACAAACTTTCAGTTCTTTTCATCGTATATCAATTAACATATAAAGGAGAAACCTCCACACAATTTACGATTCAGAGATATGATATATGTATATTAAAGCATAATATCTTTCAACTGAAATATACAATATTTTAAAAATAACAAAGTTGAAGAAATAATTTCATTATAGGGAAATATACAACAAAAATTCTTTATATCGCAATAGAAGCGGTAGATAACCTAACCGAGTTAAGCACCTCAATAGACGATATCGTCGTTCTTGGCGATTTTAACCTCCCCCATCTCCAATGGACGTTCGCTGACGAACAAACCCTCCACGGCTCAAACCCCACTAGCTCCAAGGAACGTATTTTTATAAATGGTCTCACCGACTCATGCCTCCATCAAGTAAGCAATGTCCCAAATCATATGGGAAGACAACTGGACCTCGTGGTCACAACGGACCCACACAAGTCTTCAGTTGATCCTAGTCCACACGCCCTCTCCACCATTGATAATTACCACCCCCCGCTGCTCTTATCCATATATCTTGATCATGAAACTCAGCCTTCTCTAGCTCATGACAGCTTTTCCTACAGCTTCCACAAAGCTAACTTCCGCCTTTTAAATGAGCATCTTAGCAAAACAGCGTTTCGCTGTGATTATTTGGGTCTAGAAGAAGCTACTGTCACTCTCTATAAGGCAATCTACTATGCCGTCGCCTTATATGTCCCCTATTCTCGTCACAGGTCATCGGTTTCATCGCCGCCATGGTACAACCGCACACTCCGCGCTCTTAGGAACAAGTGAAATAACTTGTGGAACATTTTCCTCAAAACGCGTTTCTTCCAAAACTACTCCAACTATCTCGGTTCCTTTTATAAATTTTCCGGGCTCTACAACTGCCTCTACACCAACTACCTCACAAAACACAATCTAATTTGATCAATGACCCCAAATCTTTTTTCTACTTCATAAACTACAAACGTAAATCCGACGCCTATCCTAACTCCCTTTCTTATGGCGCGACTACTTCAACCGACCCCCTAACTACTGCCAATCTATTCGCTTCGTTTTTCAATAAATCCTTCACAGACATCTCCTTCGAACCCAATCCGTCTCACTTCAAAGACTTGCCCGAATTCTCCCTCGGCCCCTTCACCCCTCAAATTATTCAGCGTCACGTAGTTGAGGAGAAATTAAACTTACTCAAAGACGAGTTCAACCCTGGGCCTGACGGACTCCCGGCTGTATTTTTAAAGAAATGTTCCAGTCCTCTTTCTCGCCCGATATCAATGATATTCAATCTATCCCTTCACAAGGTATCTTCCCTAGTATTTGGAAATCCTCCTATGTCACCACCATACATAAAAAGGGACCTAAAAACAATATAAGCAACTACCATCCCATTGCCAAACTGTCTCATATCTCCAAACTGTTCGAAGGAATTCTTTACAACACGTTATCTTTCCATTGTAAATCGATCATCTCATCCAACCAGCATGGTTTCCTTTGGGGTAGGTCGACCACAACGAATCTGATCAAGTTCTCATCCCATACTGTCCGTGCCTTGGAGAATGGCAATGAAGTCGATGTAATCACCACCGATTTCAGCAAGGCCTTTGACAAAATCTCCCATGATCTCACCCTTTTTAAGCTGTCCTCCCTAGGTTTCGAACCCCTTGTAGTGCTCGCAGCCCTACCGTCTTCCTTAACATAACATAACATACATATACCAAATTTCAAGCTATCCATTTCATAACAACAGTTCATACAATTACCGTTATCCCAAAAAAACCGAAGCAGCTGCATAGTTTGCAATAGTTTAAGTTAACGAAAAATAATGAATCACCCCCATGAGGTAACTAGGGGCAACTGATTGGTTTCGTTCATACGAAATCAGAAATAACAAAGGAGTAAGAATTACACTTCCGACCTGGAAGGTCGAGATTTAAATTTATTAAAAAAAAAAATAAATAAAATAAACACAGACGTGTGCGACGTCTTGTGTTCTGTGAAAATTAATAATATAAAATACATGTGGAGGAATATAACACCCTATTGATCAAGTGGTTATCTTCATATCTGAAAGATCGATCCTACCGTGTCAAATTCAGATCCCCCCTGCCCAATCCTTTTCTCCATACGTCAGGGGTTTCGCAAGGCAGTCATCGAGGTCCGCTCCTATTTATCCTTACCATCAATGATGTTGACTCCATTATTAAATACTCAACCATCTCCCTCTATGCGGACGACGCCAAACTCTACAAAACGACCATCTCTCCTCTCGACTCCTCACTTCTCCCAACGGACCTCAACAGCTTCTCAACTTGGTGCCGTAATAACTGCCTTGAACTCAACGTTGTCAAATGTCACTCCATCACCTTCTCCCGCAAACGTCCCCTTGCCCCCCCCCCCCCCCCCCCCCCGCCCCACCCCGTTCCTACTTCCTACCAAATCTGCAGATATCATCTGTACCCTCGATACCTCAGGATCTTATTTGACAGGGAGCCTAGCTTCATCCCGCATATTGATGATATTATTCTTAAGGCCAACTCTGTCCTTGGGTTTGTGAAACGCTGGTCTAAAGAATTCTTTCGACTCGGCAAAAAGAAGACGTAGGGAAAAATGGAAAAAGCGGGATATACGCGTCGGCACGTGGAATGTTCGAACGTTATATAAACCAGGCGCGGTACAGACGGTCGTAGAAAACGCGAAACAATATAAAATGGACATCGTCGCGCTTCAGGAAGTTCGTCTCCCACATCAAGTAATCGAAACCAACGGGTTTACACTGGTATGTGGAGGTACCGATACACATAACCTCGGAACCGGCTTCATCATAAGCAAGAAGATTACGCCCCAAGTAAAAGATGTGAAATTTATAAATGACCGAATGTCGGTGCTAAAAATATAGGGCCCATGGTACAATTATGTACTTATAAACGTACACGCCCCAACAGAATCTACGGACGAAGAAACGAAGGACCCTAGAGAAAGTATCTGATGGGATTTCGTCATTCGATGAAAAAATACTCCGCGATGACCTCAATGCAAAAATTGGAAGAGAATATATCTTCCAAACAACTATAAGTAAAGAAAGCCTAGACCACGTTTCAAATGATAATGGAATTCGAATTATCACGTTCGCAGCGTCAAAAGATCTGGTAGTGAAAAGCACGATGTTCAAGCCACATGGATATCACCCGACGGGGTAACGCGTAACCAAATAGATCACCGCCTCATAGACAAAAGACACCACTCGAATATCTTTGACGTAAGATCATGTAGAGGACCAGATTGCGAGTCCGATCACTTTCTAGTGATGGGCAAAATCAGGAGTCGGCTCGCAGTAAACCCACATGGGCAGTTACGGGAGACGAGAAAAAAGTTTGACATTGATAAACTAAAAGACCTGCGCAAAAGGGCTGAATATCAAGACGAACTAACGCTTAGATTTAGCATTCTAGAGAATGGGAGCAGTGAGGAAGAGGAGGCTAATAGTGTGGACACTAAATGGATATCGATCAAAGACCCAATCAAACAAACAGCCCAAAAGGTATTAAGATTTAAGAAAACAATTAAGTCCAAACCTTGGTTTGACGATGAGTGCAGGGCGAAGATCGAACAACGTAAACGCCTCAGAGTGATACACTTACAAAGATATGATGAAGTCAATGCAGGAAGATACGTAACGATTCGGAGAGAGACAACGAGACTCTTCAAACGCAAAAAACGCGCATGGGAGAAGACTCGGATCGAAGAAATTCTAGAAAATTCTAGAGCAAAGAACATCAGAGGTATGTATGCCGGCATAAATTCAATTAGAAATGGCTACCGAAGGAGAGCCAAAATAACTCGAGACTTAAAGGGTTGTCTGGTCACAGAAATAAACTATACCATTACAAGATGCAGGCATTACTTTGAAAACCTGTTCAATGTGCGCACCCATCAACCACAAATAAACGCATCAGACGTAGATATAGCAGAGCTTCAGATCCCAGAGCGCTCTTTCAACGAAGTTGTAGACGCAATAAATCGATTGAAACGTGGCTCCCGGACTCGACTGCATATCGGCAGAGCTTGTGAAGCTTGGAGAAGAGGCAAGCGCTCGAAAGATCCACCGAACAATATGGGATAAGGAAGTCACTCCGGAGGAATGGAAACCCGTTTTCAAAAAAGGCGACAGATCTGACTGCGAAAACTACAGAGGAATATCATTGCTCCCAACCACATACAAAATATTAACAACGTAGGAACCGGTCAACAAGCGACCAAATGTTCACAATAAGGCTACTGCTGGAAAAGAAGTGGGGATACGGAGAGACGGTTCACAAACTGTTCGTGGACTTCAAAAAAGCCTACGACTCAGTCGCAAGGCAAAAACTTTACCATACTGTAGAGGAGCTGAGAGTCCCGAAAAAATATGCCGCCCCCAATCAAATTTGCATGAACGAAAATAAAGGCGAGTTAGAATAGAAAACCACCTTTCAGAACAATTTGAAATCCGCGACGGACTAAAACAGGGGATGGCCTCTCACCATGTCTTTTTAACCTTGTGCTCGACTATGTCATCAAAAAGGTACAAGACGACAACATGGCCGGATTATCCCAAAACGGGGTCACTCAAGTGCTCGCATACGCGGATGATTTCCCCGTCTTAGGCGAGATTTAAGAGATGATAAGTAAAAACTGTGAAATCATCATGCAAGCGACAGAAGAGGTGGGTCTAGAAATAAGTGAACACACAACAACATACACGATTACGGCGAAAGCAGGTGGACCTCAGGGGACGCATATAAACATCATAGGCAAATTATTTAAAAAAGTTAAAGATTTTAAATATCTGGGAACAATACTGACGGCCAGTAACGAAATGTCGAAGGAAATTACTAAAAAATTGTATTCCGACAACGCTAGTTGACACACAGTCAGCAAACTGCTGAAATCCAAACTGCTATCACGTAATATTGGCGCAAGACTAATGACCTTGCCCGAAAAAAAAAACAAATCATTATGGAAAATTTAACAAGCCTCAGGACTTGCTAAATAAGGCCACGACCGGTTCCCGGTTGTAGTGCCGATGATGATGATGATCACGTAATATAAAGCTCCGTGTCTATAGAACCATAATCATGCCGATTGTTCTATACGGATGCGAAACATGGGCTCTCATAAAACAGGAAGAAAACAAATTCCGCGTATTCGAGAATAAAGTTTTAGGGAGTATCTTTGGAGGTAAATATGACGAGGAGACAGGACAATGGAGGAAACTCCACAACCACGAGTTGGAAGAGGTATACCGCAAACCTACAATAGTGAGGGTAATCAAGTCGCGAAGATTAAGAGGGGCCGGACATGTAGCGCGAATGCGCAACGATAGGAGCGTGCGTCGAAGTTTTGACGGTAGACCAATGTGAAAGTGGCCGGTAAGACGGCCGCGACGGAGATGGGAGGACAATGTTACGTTTGACCTTGAGGATATCTGATGGGCTGGTCAAGCGTGGAAGGAGAGTGCACAGGACAGGGAACGATGGTGGAGTCGAGTCGGTGAGGCCATGAACTACCGGGCTCCTACAGGCCAATAAATAATAATAATAATATAAAATGATGTAATATTTTGTTTACACAATCTATGTTCTCATCTATGTAGAATTTATTTTGCTGTATAAATAATATGTGTTATAGTTCAATTGGGGGCATCTTTATTGGGAAATTAACATTCGAAAAACAAGTCAATAGTTTGGTAGACATGCTATGAAAAGATGTGCCGGTTATTTCATCATCATCATCATCGGAACTACAACCAGGATCCGGTCTTGGCCTTATTTAGCAAGTCCCTCCATCGGTATCCGGTCCATATCCGAGAGTTGTTAAATTGTCCATAATAATTTGTTTTTCCGGGCAAGGTTATTAGTCTTGCGCCAACCTTTCTCAGGATGTAGCTGCGCCCATTGGTTCACTACTTGGCGGGCGCTAAAGTAGCTCTCCAGGGGGACACGTGGAGACTGCATGTCAACTTGGATTGAACAGGTACAAGGGTCGTCCTCGCCTTTGCCGGGTTGAAAGCAGAGACTTTGCCGTGTATGTTCACTCCCACCCCCCTGGCCGGTTATTTACCTTTTATTTATTGCCTAAAGAACTCTAAATTAACAACAATAACAAGCAGTTTATAGAGGGAAATCGTAAAGTGGCGAACCTTTACACACACCAGAATATGTCATAAACGTGTTATATTTATCCACACCAATGTGCCATGTCTGGTAATTGATTGGAGAATCCTGCGTTGTCAGATTAATTATACACAAAAAACAAAAAGAACATACAAACATACAGAAAGCGAGAGGAGCACGTCAACATATTTTATTATGCCACTCAGTCTGCTGCAACAGGTGACTACTTCCAGTAGGGAACAACAACCCGTGTTTCTCGATGAGACACAAAAAGAGCCAAATTGTGATAAAAACAAAATCGCAGGCAAAAGGAAAGTTGAAAATGCAAGAAATATGAGTAAGAAATGGAAACTGAAGTGTGCACATTAAACACGAATAAATTTACAGTAAAGGCAGACCCTACCCGCTTTACACCTTAAGTCTTACATATTCTACCTTATACTCTATAGTTACACCTTACACCTTTTGGCATTTCTGTCAAGCCATGCGGGAACGTATGTTTGGTATTTTCAAATGATTAAATGCGTTCGCCGTGAACCTACATCACGAACCCACTTCTGAAGTGGAGGAACAAAGGGTGACCGTGGCTGGCTTCAGACAGATCTAAGTTTTCTGGCAAATGTACTGATTAATTTGAAGCATAGCAAGGTTTTTGGACAATCTTCAGCTTCAGATTCACACATAACACAAACTACAAAGCCTGCTCCACCACTACCCCGGGAGAGAGGACCAGAGGACGTTTGCGACAGTATCAAATGCATGCAATCTGAGTTATGACGCGACTTGCATTCTGGAGATGCAGTCTCTGCCAAAACCAACTCGTGGCTTGCATTCGGGTACCACGTGCCCGAGGAGCCACTGTGGATGGTGAACATTTCCTTAACCACATCCTGAATTATATGCCAGCCTGTCAGACAGCAAACATAGACAGAGAGCGTGTGGTTGGTGCCTCCTCCTGGATAGCTGCCTCCAAAAATAATGCTAATGACGGGTTGTTTTGACTGAGATTGGACACACGAAAATGGTTAGACAGTTTACGAGTAACTTTTGCACCATGGCACCAGGCGTATGTGTCCGTGGCAGATGTGCCCCATCAGGCATCACGAGGAGATTCCATATGATTATAGGTCTCCATCTCCAGTATCTGGCAGTCTGCTGGACAGTGCCTGGATCGACAACAACAACGGAACGGCGATCACGACGATGATGATGATGATGGCGCAATTGTTGGGCAAATAAAATACCCTAAAGAAGCCAACAACAATAAACAAAAATAATAAACGTTCAAACAGAAGCCAATTTGAATTTAATGTTCGGACGTGATCCTACAACAGTTCAGTCAGTTTGTTGCTACCAACTTACACAGCAGGTATTAGTCTATGGCCAGGTCTTCAGACAGTAAGAGACAGAATTGAAACTGGATTCCTGGGGCCATTTAAGTTGCCATGTCGAGTTGGTTGTTAATTTATTGATGGAAAAATGTAAAAGCCATTGGGAATATTATTCACGCAGCAGGAGCAGGAACAGAAGCTGTTCTGTGGTCGAGTAGATGTAGAAGCATCTCGAGGCTCATTGATTAAAGGTCTTTAAATCGTTTATGAGGTGTTTCCAAAAATGTTCTTCAGGTTGACACTCTGGCGATTGGTTATTACTATGGTGTACAAACTTGTTTGTTGGCTTCCTGGGGGCTTATTGAGTAGTTTGGTCTGGATAATTGTAGATTGATGCATTTCTCTTCTTTCGATGGTACCTTAACTCACTGGTATCTGGCCTCGGGATATTTTAGAATTCAGTAGGCTGTATGAAGAGACTCGTTTGACTTGGACTTGTCGCTGATCTGACTTCGTCTAGACTGATAGTGATTAATGTGGTTGTAACTGGCTCCTGTTTGTCTGGCCAGTAATTCTATGGAAAAAATATTTAAATAATGTGTTGCTTGCAAGTTGGGTATTGCGCAACAATGTATTCTCTTAATTGAATACTATCAATTTCAAAGTAATAATAAACATCGGTTTGGGAGCTTTGCAGGATGGGGCAGTGTATACTTTCAGAACACAATTAAACACACGAACAAGTACAAAATTAAGTATGTAAGTACATAAATAATTATAGATATATGTGTATAAAGAAAAATATAATGTTCGGCATGGACTTCAAGAGTATGTTTCGTTTAACTAGGTATACTGGGTTACAAAATGACTAATATCCAAAGCTCCCTTTATTCATGACACCGAGCTAATTTATTGAGAAATACATTTCTAAAATTGTAGCAGGTTATGGAACTCGAAAACGGTTCAGTAGGGTTTGAGTTGTAAGCACAGATAATAGGTGCTGATAAAGGTGAACATTATCGTCTTGCATTGGCTTTTCTTAAACGAAACCATACCGAATTTGTGCATTCGTCTTTGATTTAGATGCTATTTATAACATGAGCGTTTCACGTTTTACGAAAAAAGGAGGAAATAAATCAATATCGGTCCGTGCGAAAAAAGGCGATGAATAGTATGTAGACTTTACCTATCACCTAATATAATAACCCCGAGGTATTGATTTGATGAATTTAACCTGAGCATACACCTGTTTTTGAAGAGAAGCTACTAGCATGTCGGCATTATAGACAAATAAATAAATATTTTATTTTTTTGACAGCGATAAATCGGGCTTCAACTTAATGCTCCTAAATATGCATCTAGAGCTGTGCCTTTTGAGAGTTCCATACCTCACCCTATGGTACCTCTTCACAAGATTACATGCATTTAAAATATAGGATCTATTGATCTATCATGTGACATACAAGGACATTATTGCACATTTCGATGTCCTCTTATAATCGGTGCGGATTCTGAGTAATAAACCATAAACTCCACGAGCATGCTCCAAAAATAGTATCAGTGTTTACCTACTTAATTGCATTTCCCATACGGTTAAGACCGGGTCTAGCAATTTTAACAATTCAAGAGACCTGTGTGGTATACATATACCCCAAAAAAAAAAAAGCAACCGACTCATCAGGCGTATTTAAAGGCTACAGATGGTGGAAATAAACATCACTTCTAGTTATAGCTATATTTGTAGTCCAATTTTAGCAGACGCGCCTTACTGCCTGATCCAGCTGTGTGTTGTATGACTTGTCAGTAGCAGAGAACTGTGCGCGTAAATCCTTGCGCCAATACCTTGCAATTTATTTAAAAATAGTTTTTGACGCGTGTACATTCTCGGACGGGATGTTCTCCTATTTATGGACTGTAATCGAATTAATTTTCCTACTCCTGGCCACAAAAGGATAAACATGCTTTGGAGAGATGCTTGTGAACATATGACAGTACCCTTGGGTTTAATTCAGTAATTATTCTAAAGGCAAGAACGGCCAGATGAAGTTATCACAATTGTCGTTTGGTTGCGATGACTTAAAAGGCATTACTTAATAACTACTGAATGAGAGTTAATGAACGGGGCGAAACCTGACTTCGGAATTAGCATTCATTGATAAATACTTATGTTTTCTTATTGGAGGAATGAAAGAAAATAAATTCAAGGCCATTGTGTAAAGCAGTATAATGAAATTCTTATTTTTACGTTTTATGTACATTTTTTATTTTAGTATACCTCTTAGTTTACTTACTTACGTGCCAGACAAAAATGTTTAAATTTTTAGCTTATCCTATTAAATCTTAACATAGCGCCCCTCAGCGGACGTTTTAAGCTAAAATAAGGTGCGCAAAATTAATCACTCTGTCGTAAGATGTTATAATTTTTGCAAGTGAGGTTTTACGTCAATCATATTTGACATTTGTGAACTAGACCACTGGACAGGGCAAAGTCTCTGCTTTCAACCCGGCGAGGGCCAGGACGATGCTTGTACCTGTTTAATCCAAGTTGACATGCAGTCTCCACGTGACACCCCTGGATAGCTACTTTGGCACCTTCCAAGTAGTGAACCAATGCATGCAGCGATCCTGAGAAAGGTTGGCGCAAGTCTAATAACCAAATTATTATGGACAATTTAACAAGTCTCGGATATATATATATATATATATATATATATATATATATTTTTTTTTTTTTTTTTTTTTTTTTTTTTTTTTTTACACTAGCGTGCGCACAAAAGGGGATTTTGAAGTACCCTTAAATGTCAGAGCACAGTGCGAGCAGATGGAGAGGAAGTGGATAAGAAAAGGAGGTGTGGATGTATATTGGTCTCGCATGTCTGGACATCACAACGGTCAGGAAACACATGATCAGGCAGAACATTCCACATTCGTGTGGTTCGGCTAAAGAATGACTCTCTATGTTTATTTGTCCGCCTGAAGTCCACTTTCAACTTGAACTGATGCGCATTCACAGATTGACAGGTATCGCGGAAAAATGTCTGAAGGGGCGGAACTTATTCAGCAAGTTCAGTTGAGCAACGACCGTGATAATACCTATAGAAAAGAGATAGGCATGATACGTTGCGCCTGTGTTCTAACGACGGAATTGATCGACTTACGGCTGAGTCCCCAATAAGTTTCACAGCTCGCCTTTGCATCCTGTCGAACACATGCAAGTAGTGGGGATAGGCCGGTTCCAATTCAATTTTTTTGGGGATTCTACGCCAAGAACTGACATTTTAGAGTATACTTCTAGGATGAAAACTTTTTTGTTTTGTGTGTATTGTGGGGTTTTATTTTTAGAGTATACTTTTATGGCTACAACTTTTTTGTTTGGTGTGTGTGTGTGCATGTGTGTGTTTTACTTGTTAAATTTGAAAAATATGGTTTTATCTGTATTGCATTTAGCCGTTAAAATTGAAAATACTGTTTATGCACATGAGAATTGGGTGTTAAAATTGAAAAGACTCTTTTTTATGCAGTGCATTTGGCCGGTAAATTTGAAAATAATGTTTTTTATATATTGCATTTGGCCGTTAAAATTGAAAATGATGTTTTATGTATTGCTTTTGGATGATAAAAATTGAAAATACTGCTGAAAAAGCGCTGAAGCTTGTTGTATTATGTATCGAGGGCTTTTGTCATATTAATTGGAGATATATTATTAATTGCATATGCAAGGGAGTTTTAGCATTGTTTTATTTCTATTGAGGCATACATTTAGATGTGCAACGGGGTCAAAATAAACCAATTTCTAAGTTGTAATCTTTCGATTGAATAGAAACACATGGATAAATGCGACGTAAACAAAAAAAAACCTTTAATTAGAAGTGAAAATAGTTTGTTTATATTACTTGGGTGTGAATGGTTGGTTGAGAGAATTTTATCTCAATATGAACATGCGAAGTCATCATAAAAACTCAATTTTTTGTTTATATTACTTGTATACGAATGATTGAATTTTATCCCCATTATGAATATGCGAAGTCAACAAAAAATCTCCCAATTGCAAGTTGAAAATGTTTTGATTATATTACTTGTATTTGCGATTGAATAAATGCGGGAAATTTTATTGTCTGGGATAACTCGATCTTTTGTGCACTTGACATCTTTTGTGCACTTGACATCTTTTTGAATATATTACATGTATTTGCAATTGAATAAATGCGATAATTTAATTGTCTGGGATAACTGCCGAGTCATCATAAAAACTCGATCTTTTGTACAATTAACATCTTTTTTGATTATATTACATGTATTTGCGATTGAATAAATTCGGTAATTTTATTGTCTGGGATAACTGTTGAGTCATAAAAACGGTTAAGTTTAAACTTTTCACTTGGGGTAAAAAAAAATAAAAAAAATAAAAAATTAATAAATAAAAAAAATATATATAAATAAAAAATAAAAAAAAAATAAAAAATAAAAAATAAAAAAAAATAAAAAAAATAAAAAGAAATAAAAAAAATTAAAAAAATAAAAAAAATAAAAAAAATAATTCTTAGAGCACGGAGTCACAAGTAGTTGGGTGGATTTGGAGAGACATTGGCTTTAGAATCAAACCTAATCCATATTGAAGATAGATTCAGAGGGATTGAAGATTACTTGTTCCAAAGGGACGGCGTTTGTATTTCTTTTGAAAGCACATTGTTTGAAATTATATTAATCGTATATGAACTTGAGGCGGGGGGCTTTTGATCATTAATTACCTATATTAAATGAGTATTGTGGTTATATTATTAATTGCATATATGAATGAACGATTGTTCTTAGAGTGTACCTATAGCATAATAATTACGGTGCTTTAGCTGCTACATAAGTGATAGGGCGTATATGTAGGTGGGGGGTTGGGGGGATAATGGAGATGAATGGTATATATGAATGAACGAGCGTTCTTGGAGTTTACATATAGAATAATAATTACAATGTTTTAGCTGATACATAAGTGGTAGTGCGCATAGGTAGGTGAGGGGTTGGGGGTAATGGAGTATAGATAGCGTAATTTAGATGGGGGGATACCTATAAATTCAATTATCACGATGTTTAGGTATAGGTGTAGAATAATACAGATGTCTGATCATGAAAAAATTATAGAGTTAGATGTAGAATAATACCGATGCCTGATATTGAAAAATTATAAATTTAGATGTAGAATAATTATGGTATTTGATATAGAATAATGAGGGAGTTTGCGTATGACATAATTGTGATGTTTGGCAGATACATAAGCAGTAGGGCGCATAGGTAGGTAAGGATAAGGAGTATAGATAGATAGGAATTATTGAGTATAGATAGTTAGGAAATATGAAGTTTAGGTAGTTAGGGAATATAGAGTTTAGATAGTTGGGGATTATGGAGTTTAGATAGATAGGGATCATGGAGCATAGGTAGGCAAACATTAGGGTGTAAAGGCAGGGGTAGACATTAGAGTGTATAGATAGATAGGAATAAGGTAGCATAGCTAGGTAGGGACAAGGGAGTATACGTAGTTAGGAATTTTAGAGTATAGGTAGTTAGGGTATATGGGGTTTAGGTAGTTAGGGAATATGGAGTTTAAATAAATAGGGATTATGGAGTATAGATAGATAGGGATTATGGAGCATAGGTAGGCAGACATTAGTGTGTATAGGCAGGGGTAGGCATTAGAGTGTATAGATAGATAGGAATAATGTAGTATAACTAGGTGGGGACAATAGAGTATAGGTAGTTTGGGGGATATGGAGCATAGGTAGTTAAAACTTATGGAGTATAGATACTTAGGAAATATGGAGTTTAAGTAGGTAGGGATTATGGAGTGTCGGTAGTTAGGAATTATGAAGCATAGGTAGTTAGGAATTATGGAGTATAGGTACTTAGGAAATATGGAGTATAGACAGATAGGGATTATTGTGTATAGTTAGATAAGAATTATGAAGCATGGATAGATGGGGATTATGGAGCATAGGTAGGCAGACATTGGGGTGTATAGGCAGAGGTAGGCATTAGAATGTATAGGTAGATAGGAATAATGGAGTATAGTTAGGTAGGGACAGTGGAGTATAGATAGTTAGAAATTAAGTAGATAGTTAGGAGGATATGAAGCATAGATAGTTAGGAATTATGGAGTATAGATATTTAGAAAATATGGAGTTTAAGTAGGTAGGGATTATGGAGCATCGGTAGTTAGGAATTATGGAGCATAGATAGTTCGGGATTATCGAGCATGAGCAGTTAGGAATTATGAAATATAGGTAGATAAGAGTTATGAAGTATAGATAGTTGGGAATTATGGAATATAGATAGTTAGGAATTCTGTAGTATAGATAGTTAGTAATTAAGGAATATAGATAGTTAGGAATTTAGGAGTATACATAGCTAGGAATTATGTAGTATAGCTATTTAGGAAATATGGAGTATAGACAGATAGGGATAATTGAGCATAGGATTTATGGAGCATGGATAGATGGGGATTATGGAGCATAGGTAGGCAGACATTAGGGTGTATAGACAGAGGCAGGCATTCGAGTGTATAGATAGTTAGGAATTAGGGAGTATAGGTAGTTAGGAATTATCGAGTATAGGTAGTTAGGAACTATGGAGT
This sequence comes from Microdon myrmicae, assembly GCA_963931805.1. Classification (NCBI taxonomy): domain Eukaryota; kingdom Metazoa; phylum Arthropoda; class Insecta; order Diptera; family Syrphidae; genus Microdon; species Microdon myrmicae. The sequence goes on along the minus strand of OZ007496.1, from coordinate 219,744,847 downwards.
ATAGTTAGATAGGGATTATCGAGTATATACAATTGGAGATAATGGAGTATAGATAGTTAGGAATTAAGGGGCGTAGGTAGTTGGGGGGTGTGGAGTATAGGTAGTTGGGAATTATGGATTATAGGTACTTAGGAAATATGGAGTTTAAGTATATAGGGATTATAGAGCACAGGTAGTTAAGGATTAAAATGCATAGGTAATTAGGCATTATGGAGAATAGATCATAATCATCATCATCATCATAGGCACTACAACCGGGAACCGGTCTTGGCTTTATTTAGTTAAAGTTAAATTTTCCATAATGATTTATTTTTTCTGGGCAAGGTCATTAGTCTTGTGCCAGAGGCTCCCCGACGGGGAATCGAACCCCGGTCTCCCGGGTGACAGGCGGGTATACTAACCACTATACTATCGAGGAGCCCGCTATATATATATATATATATCCGAATAAAAATCGTTTGTTGATATTGTGTAGATAAAAGAGTCTGTATCCATGTAATTGAACCGAATCGCCGTATCAAACTTTTTTCTCATGTAATCATAGTGAAAGTCATACAGGAGCCGTTTTGAAAGCTCTAGTACAACGAATCCTAAATAAATAGGTTTATCATATACTATTCGAGCTTTATTCATTTCGATAGCGCACATATCTGGTGTAAATATAGACACGCTATGGAAAAAAGTAATATTTGTATTATTTATATGTTTTCTTAAGATATAATCATGTGATATGTTTGTTTTGCGTTTGTTTTGCTTTCCTCATATCTAATAATTCATAATTTGATTTGTAACTAATTTTTTTATGTGATGACCTTTCACAATACCTCTGATTTACAAATCTTGGATTTTGTTTGATGATTCACCATTCACATTTTTTTTTTTTGGCAATAGTGTTCGGTTTGCATCTTCTGGCGTCGCATAAATTTCTAATTCACTTCCAATTATTGTGAGATCTCCCAACGATAATTCTCGTCATTCTTGCCTACAAGCACAAAACTTGTGAGCATCTTTTTTAAAGTTTCACACCCAAAAACATGACTATTTCACAAGTCTGCAACGAATACAACTCTTCCGTAATAAAGTATGGACTAATCTCCTCAGCGGTTTCACATTCATCTGAAGAGAACTTTATGCTCCATAAAATGCTTTTTAAAGCGTATTGAATCTCTTCCTACTTCACTTAAATCAACCTCAATTTTCTTTATCTCTGCTCTCATAGAACATTAATCATTATATGTTACCCTCTCCATTCATTCGAGCACCTTCTTTTATATATAATCGTAAAACAAAAAAAGTGTCACAAAATTAACCTACCCCAACATTACCCTTAACCCACTAACACTTATAATAAAAAAAACGTTAACTTTTCGATAATCCCAAACTATCTGTACTTCATAATCTCGAACTATCTATACTCTATATCCCTACCTACCTATACTCTATAATGCCTACCCTTACCTATACACCCTAATCCCTAATTTCCTATACTCCACTATCCCCACCTATCTATACTCCGTAATATTTATCTACCTATACTCTATAATCCCTATCTAACTACGCTATATAATCCCTATCTAACTATACTATATAATCCCCATCTACCTATACCCCATAATTCCTAACTATACATACTCCGTAAACCCTATTTACCTATACTCCATAATCTCTATCTGTCTATAGTCCATATTTCCTAAGTATCTATACTCCATAATTCCTAACTACCTATACTCCATAATCCCTATCTACTTAAACTCCATAACTCCTAACTATCTATACTCCATAATTCTTAACTACCTAAACTCCATAATCCCTACCTTTCTATACTCCATAATCCCTATTTACTTAAAATCCATATTTCCTAAGTATCTATACTGCGCAATTTCTAACTAACTAAGCACCATACCCCTTAACTATCTACGTCCTAACTATCTATACTCCATATTTCCTTGGTACCTATACTCCATAATTCCTAACTACCTATACTCCCTTATCTCTATCTACTTAATCTCCATAATCCTTATCTATCTATACTCCATAATCCCTATTTTACCTATGCTCGATAATTCCTAACTACCTAAACTCCATAATTCTTAACTATCGAACTATGCTCTATAATCCCTACCTACCTAGACTCTATAATCCTTATCTACCTATACTCCATAATCCCTATCTACTTAAACTCCATACCTCTTAACTATCTATACTCCATAATTCTTAACTACCTAAACTCCATAATCCCTACCTTTCTATACTCCATAATCCCTATTTACTTAAAATCCATATTTCCTAAGTATCTATACTGCGTAATTCCTAAGTACCTATGCTCCATACCCCTTAATTATCTACGTCTCCTTAATTCCTAACTATCTATACTCCACATTTCCTAAGTACCTTTCATAATTCCTATCTACTTAAACTCCATAATCCTTTCTATTTATGCTCCATAATTCCTATTTTACCTATGCTCGATAATTCCTAACTACCTATACTCTATAATCCTTATCTACCTATACTCCATAATCCCTATCTACTTAAACTCCATATTCCCTATTTACCTATGCTCGTTAATTCCTGACTATCTAAGCTCCATAATTCCTAACTATCTATTCTCCATAATGCCTAATTACCTATGCATTTTAATTCTTAACTACCTATGCTCTATAATCCCTATATACTTAAACTCCATATTTCCTAAGTACCTATAATCCATAATTCCCAACTACCTACGCCCCCTTAATTCCTAACTATCTATACTCCATTATCTCCAATTGTATATACTCGATAATCCCTATCTAACTATACTCCATAATTCCTAACTACCTATACTCGACAATTCCTAACTACCTATACTCCATAATTCCTAACTATCTATACACTCGAATACCTACCTCTGGCTATACACCCTAATGTTTGCCTACCTATGCTCCATGATCCCTATCTATCTAAACTCCATAATCCCCAACTATCTAAACTCTATATTCCGTAACTACCTAAACTTCATATTTCCTAACTATCTATACTCAATAATTCCTATCTATCTATACTCCTTATCCTTACCTACCTATGCGCCCTACTGCTTATGTATCTGCCAAACATCATAATTATGTCATACGCAAACTCCCTCATTATTCTATATCAAATACCATAATTATTCTACATCTAAATTTATAATTTCTCAATATCAGGCATCGGTATTATTCTACATCTAACTCCATAATTTTTTCAATATCAGACATCTGTATTATTCTACACCTATACCTACACATCGTGATAATTGAATTAATCGGTATCCCCCCATCTAAATTACGCTATCTATACTCCATTACCCCCAACCCCTCACCTACCTATGCGCCCTATCACTTATGTAGCAGCTAAAGCACCGTAATTATTATGCTATAGGTACACTCTAAGAACAATCGTTCATTCATATATGCAATTAATAATATAACCACAATACTCATTTAATATAGGTAATTAATGATCAAACGCCCCCCGCCTCAAGTTCATATACGATTAATATAATTTCAAACAATGTGCTTTCAAAAGAAATACAAACGCCGTCCCTTTGGAACAAGTAATCTTCAATCCCTCTGAATCTATCTTCAATATGGATTAGGTTTGATTCTAAAGCCAATGTCTCTCCAAATCTACCAACTACTTGTGACTCCGTGCTCTAAGAATTATTTTTTTTTTTTTTTAATTTTTTTAATTTTTTTTTAATTTTTTTTTTATTTTTTTTTTATTTTTTTTTTTATTTTTATTTTTTTTTTTATTTATTAATTTTTTATTTTTTTTATTTTTTTTACCTCAAGTGAAAAGTTTAAACCTAACAGTTTTTATGACTCAGCAGTTATCCCAGACAATTAAATTACCGCATTTATTCAATCGCAAATACATGAAATATAATCGAAAATGATGTTAATTGTACAAAAGATCGAGTTTTTATGATGACAGCCGTTATCCCAGACAATTAAATTATCGCATTTATTCAATCGCAAATACAAGTAATATATTCAAAAAGATGTCAATTGCACAAAAGATCGAGTTTTTATGATGACTCAGCAGTTATCCCAGACAATAAAATTTCCCGCATTTATTCAATCGCAAATACAAGTAATATAATCAAAACATTTTCAACTTGCAATTGGGAGATTTTTTGTAGACTTCGCATATTCATAATGGGGATAAAATTCAATCATTCGTATACAAGTAATATAAACAAAAAATAGAGTTTTTATGATGACTTCGCATGTTCATATTGGGATAAATTTCTCTCAACCAACCATTCACACCCAAATAATATAAACAAACTATTTTCAGTTCTAATTAAAGGTTTTTTTTGTTTACGTCGCATTTATCCATGTGTTTCTATTGAATCGAAAGATTACAACTTAGAAATTGGTTTATTTTGACCCCGTTGCACATCTAAATGTATGCCTCAATAGAAATAAAACAATGCTAAAACTCCCTTGCATATGTAATTAATAATATTTCCCCAATTAATATGACAAAAGCCCTCGATATATAATACAACCAGCTTCAGCGCTTTTTCAGCAGTATTTTCAATTTTTATCATCCAAAAGCAATACATAAAACATCATTTTCAATTTTAACGGCCAAATGCAATATATAAAAAACATTATTTTCAAATTTACCGGCCAAATGCACTGCATAAAAAAGAGTCTTTTCAATTTTAACACCCAATTCTCATGTGCATAAACAGTATTTTCAATTTTAACGGCTAAATGCAATACAGATAAAACCATATTTTTCAAATTTAACAAGTAAAACACACATGCACATACGCACACACGCCAAACAAAAAAGTTGTAGCCCTAAAAGTATACTCTAAAAATAAAACCCCACAATACACACAATACAAAAAAGTTTTTCATCCTAGAAGTATACCCTAAAATGTCAGTTCTTGGCGTAGAATCCCAAAAAAATTGAATTGGAGCCGGCCTATCCCCACTACTCATGCAGTGTAGTTTTGGATGTGCCTGACCAAATATGGGAGTTGGACTCCATTTTTGAACGAATATCATCATCATCATCGGCACTACAACCGGGAACCGGTCTTGGCCTTATTTAGCAAGTCCTGAGGGTTGTTAAATTTTTAAAAAATGATGCCTTTTTGCCGGGCAAGGTCATTAGTCTTGCGCCAGAGGCTCCCCGATGGGGAATCGAACCCCGGTCTCCCGCGTGACAAGCGGGTATACAGTCTACTAATTTAAAATCCAATCACCGTTGGCCGGTCAGTGCCGGATTCACAGTCCGCGAAGAGGAAAGCTGAAAAAGGCACCGTCCGCAGTTTTAGCAGTAACAATTCCTCTTTCGTTGAAGTGCTTTTGGACGAATATACCCCTTACAAATAGTGGCCAGGTTGGATGGAGTGAAGTATCTCTTGAATCTCTTAAGGAACCCCATGCATTTGGATGCACTTTTTGCAGCTTCAAATATGTGATCATTCCAGTTAAGAGTCGAATTAATTCGAGTGCGGAGGATAGATAGTTCCTTGGCTTCGTCGATGCAAGTGCGGTTCATAGATAGTATATTAACTTTGAGTCTCGCCTTTGACGACAAGAAGAAGCACTGAGTTTTTGGGGCATTGAATTCTACTCGGTTAGATAATCCCCACTGATATATGTCTGAATTCAATGTATCAAGCATAAGTAGTGACGTTCGAAGAGTTTTGACGGGAGTGTTCGTATGAATATGAGAAACGCAACGTGCTATCATCAGCTAACGAGTGAATTGTAAATTGAATTATAAAGATGAGGAAGAGAGTGGGTGAGAGTACCGAACCCTGGGGAACAACTGTATGGAGATGGATGGTCTGGGCGTCGGCATGGGCGCTGATTCTACCATCCACCTATTACTTCCTCTAAATGTTCCAGCGATTATTACGCCGAACAAAGGAACGAAATGCCGCCACGTTTGTTCACAACCAGGAGTAAAGGAAAAAAATATACAAAAAGTTGGTAGTCACCAGAAGTAAATAATTGAAACTCACTTTTCATTTATTATTAAAGGTTCTTTTATTGGTTGACGAGTTGGAAGAGTTTTTCACATTATTTTTGGTTACTGATCCCGGATTTAATACAGGGTCTATTGGGTGCACATAACTTTTTATTTCTGTTGTTCAATAATAAAAAATAATCTATCAACACGACACTGGACGGGATATATTCGATTCGCGTCCCCGTGCGCACCGGGGAGCGGGAGCGGCACGACCTGCGTGGTCGGCGGATGTAATTGGACTCAGCGATATTCGGCTCGTGCACAGCCGACTCGCTAGTGTGGTGAGTTCCGTGGTGTGGTGAAAAGGAAATGAAATTTCCTTTGATCAGTGACCAATGGATGGCGATCTCTGGGGCGCGGTGGTTTACGTGTGTGTTCGTACACATCACCCTGTTTATCGATGGGTTTAGCCAAGGATAAACGGAACCTACAACGAGGGAAAAAGAACAAAGGGAAAACGACCTAAGGCATCATTCGGTAATGAGGGTGAGCCGAGTAAATAGCAGCCACTCATTAGATGCTAAAAGGGATTGCGATAATTTGTACAATAGAGATCGTATATCGTCTCTCTGCCGACTGGGAGAATCGGATTCTTTTGTTTGCATATGTTTATGCTATTGAATCCAATCCGGCGGCTAAGTGCGCCGTTGGTGATTGTTTGAAGATTCAAACAAAGAAGTATTTCCGAGAAAAGTACTTGCAGCTAATCAATAGTTGCAAGTCTTCGGAAATTCATTTAGATGGATACACAATGACGGTTGTGTATACCATCTGTGTGAATTATGCATGGGATCTATGGCAACACCAGGATCGAACTATAGTGTGAATATCTACACTAATTGGAAATTCGGTTTTTGGTCGCTAATGGTGAGATGCATTGATACATGTATGAATGCCCTTGTAGGACAAATTCTTTGCAGGCATTACCAGGTCATACATTGAGAGCATTAATTATCCTTGGAAAGGAAATGTTTTTGTTGCGGGGAAATTGCGGTGCAGGTGTGGGAAGGTCGAATTAGCGGCAATCGGAGGTGTCGAATTAGTTTTGGGAACCGCCAAAACTGCATTAATTTGATGGCAGACAGATTTGACACCGTCAAGAACCACTTGGGTTGAACGGCCAGAAAGATAGTCTCGTATCGATTGGATCAGGGAATTGTCCACTTCATAGGAATACAATTTTGACAAAAGGCCTGGATGCCAAACCCTGTCGAAGGCTTTTGAAATATCCGATGGGACTACCTTGCTTTCAGCGAGATAGTGGATGGAATGGTTCCAATTTTCGGTAAAGTACGCCATCAGATCTCATGTGGACCTGCTGCTACGAAAGCCATATTGGCGGTCATTGAGGGAGTCATTTGATTCCAGATATTTCGAAAGTTGAGGGTTGATAAGTGATTCTGTGGCGTTTCTAACAGATACACACACAATATGCAAGCAAATAGAAAAGAACACCGAAAGGAAATTCAAATAAGCAAAAAGCATCAGAGCCATAGCGATAACAATAACCCGATGCTTCATTGCTTCGCTTCTCACTCATTTGATCGTGTGTTCAATTCACCTACTTCACTACTCTTGCTTAGCGCAACAACCCGACGTGATCTGTGTACACACATACACAAACACTTTCCCATTGTAAACAAAACTTTACGACACGATCATGACTTCAGCATAGAGCACCGGCACACTCGCCTGCTCCAACGTTCTCTCCCTCGCTCGTTTCTCGCCCCGTTCTTCGCACACGAAGTTGATCGTAACAAAGTTACTGAGGAGGGAGTAGGGTGGCGTTTTTAACAGATACACACACAATATACAAGCAAATAGTGAAGAACACAGAAAGGAAATTCGAATATGAAAAGCACCAGAGCCGTATACCATAGCGATAACATAACAGTTCCACATTAGTTGAGTGTATTTGAGTTTAGAAATCGAATTCGTACACGCGGTAGTGGCCTGATGTGTTGAGCTTTGGTTTTATATTTTAGTGATTCTAACCGTGATAGCGTCGGTTCGAATCACACGCTCTTCACTATCATCCCAAACGCTATAATTTAGTGCTATGGGTCGACAAGAAAAAGGGATGATATGTCACCCTTTTTGGGAATTGGCTGAATATTCGGTGACTTCCATCCATTTGGGAAACGGCTAATAAGAGAATAAGACAAATGGAAGAGTTTCCGCACTGGTTTAGCGAGTGATGAGGAACATCTCTTCAAAAGGATTGAGGGAATGCCATCCGGACCAGGGGATTTGTGTGCGTTTAGCTCTTTGAGTGCACGGGCAACAGTACGCGTTCGGAAGCGAATTTGGCTCATGGTGTGCTGCTTATGCTCAAGTTGAGGTGGAACTGATGAGGTATCATGCAGCGTTGAGTTGGCTGCAAAATGTGCAGCAAGTAGATTCACTTTCTCTATTGCTGTGGTGATTGGTTTGTGATCGACTATAAGCAAAGGAATGGATGCAGAAACTGAGTTTTGGATGTTTTTCACGAATGCCCAGAAGTTTGTACTACCTGTGAGAGAGTGTAGTATTTTTTGTCTCACTCTCTGGTCATGCAAGAACTTGGCGCGTTGAATATACGCATTACAGTAATTTCTACCTCTCTTGAATATTTGTCGGTTTTCCTCAGTATTATTTGATTTATACAACCGGAAGCTCAACTCTTTAGTCTTAATGGCTTCTCTGCACCCGGAATCGAACCACATATTTCTCTTGGGTTGGATACTCTTTATTCTGTGTGAAATAAAGGTCCGCATGCCAAGTAGAATCGTGTCTCTCAATGTGTACGCATCGTTATTGAGGAAAAATAACGACTAATTTAACCTCCCAAAAAAGTCGTTCAGACCTTACCAGTTGGCTTTCTCATAGAACCATACTGTTCCTTTGGAAGCTTTCTCATTAACGTTACTGTTGGTTAGAGGGAATTTAGCTAACACGACACAGTGGTCTGAAATGCCCATGGGCGAAAAAACTTCAATTGTGTATTTGTTTGGGTGAGAGGTGAGAAATAGGTCCAGAGTGTTGGCGAAATGCCATATATGTCTGGTACCCCTGTTGGCTCATTGACAAGTTGAGTTAAACTATTTGAACCAGCAAAAAGCTGGACATATTGACCGCCAGGTGTAGTGTGTCCGGAGTTACGAAGCCAATGAGAGTTATGCACATTAAAATCACCCGCAATAACGATTTCAGTGTGCGGATATAGGGTCAAGATCTTATCGATAGAATCAGAGAGAGCATCAACTTTGTTAAAGGATGCGTTTCTATCCTAGTTTGGGCTTCTGTAAAGAAAGCAGTAATGTATGATATGCTTGCGAACGTGAAGTTTTAGCCAAGAGAAATTAAATTCTGGGTTGGAACAGAGCCCATATTGTGGCAGAAGCTGATAAGCAATATCATTTCGTACGTATGTGGCTATACCACGATGTGGAAAGACCAGTGGTACTATGTTATATCCAGGTAGATTATAATCGGAAATATCTTTATTAGCAATTACCTGGGTTGCGCTAAGTGCAAGGATAGTTGGTTTCTGGTTAGAAACGTGGGCAGACATATCAGAGAAATTGCATCTCAAGCCGCGAATGTTACATAAATCAACGTGAAATTCCCGCTCCATTGAAATGGCATTACACAGAAAACCAATACCGCCTCGGGAAAAGATGCAAGTCGGGACCAGCAATAGATAAGCGAAAGCAACCACTACGGGTGTCATGCTCTTGTAGTAGGTGCCCCACTAAATCCGTGCCGAAATCCAGGTCACATCCCTTCCGTGATGAGCATTATGTCACTCAGACACAAAAAACTCTCCAAAGATTATAAATCAATCGAGAGTATCGATGCCTGAGGGACGCAAACAGGGGTGGGAAAAAAGGAAAACAGACACAAGGAATGGAAAGGGGAAAAGGGTTTTCCCGCACTGCACATCACTCGCGTGTATATTCTCGCACTTTTCACAGCACTAAGACGCGTGTGTGAAGATCCGGTTGTTTGTTTAGTATCCCACCGTAAGACTTCTGGCCCGAACCAATAGTGCAATTGGGTATCTTATGTGCATTGAAGATTCCCAAAACGGATTGCACAATTGACCCGATGGTACGGATCACGAGGCAGAAGCGCACGTGCTGTCTCGATGCCGGTTTTAAATTGATTGCCATGGACCGGATACCAGTGGATAGACTTGATAAATAAGGCAAAGACCGGATCCCGGTTGTAGTGCCGATGATGATGATGATGATGAACTAGACAGCGGCAGTCATCTCTTAACTTAACACAAAAAATTATAAAGGTCGAAATAAAGATTTCCAGCACTTAAAATCATTTTTTTTATATAGTAAAAAAGTAATTCAAAAACAAAATGGATGATTAATTTTGCGCCGCCCTATATAAGGTAATGTTTCATAGGCGGTGCTGCGTTTCATAGTTTGCCGCTGAATGCCCGAAACTTTGGCAGCGAATGGATTGGAGTCGTTCCCTTTTTTAATATGTTGCATGTGACAATTTGATGGCTTAATACTGTGATTTTCGTAGACCAGCAATACTGCTGTTGGGAGTTAGCTGTACCAGAAAGAAGGATCGTTTTCGATACTAACTTCTAGACTTAGGCTTGGTGAAAGTCTTTACCGCGATAAACTCAAGCTTGTCGTGGTTAAGTGTCCGGAACAATTGCAGTAGGACCTCTGGTTTCGGTTCTTTTTCTGGATAGATGTCTTTTAACAGAACCGTTGTATTTTTTATTGCTTCCGGCGTAAAAGAGAAAAATTCGGCGGAGGCATTTTTTAAAATATTCTTTTTTTTCATGGTGGCTAATGGTGTATGCTTGAATGACATGCCTGTTATTTGCTTGTCTTTTGATTAAGAAATTATTACCCTAACGAAAGTTTACATAGACTTATCAGTTGCTTACAGGTGATGTTTACCGTGTTGTCCCCTCGATAGTATAGTGGTTAGTATACCCGCCTGTCACGCGGGAGACCGGGGTTCGATTCCCCGTCGGGGAGCCTCTGGCGTAAGACTAATGACCTTGCCCGGAAAAAAACAAATCATTATGGAAAATTTAACACGCCTCAGGACTTGCTAAATAAGGCCAAGACCGGTCCCTGGTTGTAGTGCCGATGATGATGATGATGATGATGATGTTTACCGTGTTGATTGGTGGTATCTTAGTTTTTGTTGGGCTGTTGCTGCTGTTGATCTGATATCTGTAGTGCTGCCTTTTGTTGTTTTAGTCTTTTTTTGTGGTAACTGACAAATAGGTGTATATATTTCTATAGTACTAAGCCCCAACCGCGTCTCCTATATATTTATATTAGTGGGCCCAGCCTTCTGAACAATGTGTTGCTTACAAGTCACACTGAACACCTATTACATCATCGCCACCATCATCATCAGCACTACAACCGGGTTCCTGTCTTGGCCCTATTTAGCGAGTCTCTCCACCGATATCCGGTCCTTATCCGAGACTTGTTAAATTGTCCAGAATAATTCGTTTTTCCGGGCAAGGTTATTAGTTTGCGTTAACTTTTCTCAGGTTATCGTTGCATGCATTGGTTCACTACTTCCCGGGTGCCAAAGTAGCTATCCAGGGGTGTCATGTGGAGACTGCATGTCAACTTGGATTGAACTGGGACAAGGATCGTCCTCGACTTCGCCGGGTTGAAAGCAGACACTTTGCCCTGTAGCGCCCCCCCCCCCCCCCCCCCCCCCCCTTCCCGGAACACCTATTACAACCAAATTTAAATTGTAAAGACAGTCACGATACGGAATACTATCCAAGACAAAACCCCGACAGGAAACCATTATTCATGGCATTTGCGAAGTTAGTGAAAAATGCGTGTTTCGAACCGACGGTATGATGGTTAGAATTGCTAAAAGATAAAACCGTAGTCTTACCACATCAGTACACTGCCACATGCACGAATACGATTATTGCCTTTAATTGGAACCCTAGCTGAGTCGTTATGATTCTACGGCGTACTCGGATGCGTTTTCGTATGCCTAAAACTTCTTGAGAAATGATGTTGTCCTTGTCGCTGTTGGTTTTTAATCATTCACGTTGATGAATTTAATTGAACTAAAGATGATATAATCAGGCCCGTAAAAATGAATTATTATGGCAAATTTTACAAGCCTCGGATATGGACCGGATACACGACGACGACCACGGAAACGAAAACGAAAATGGCTAAACGATTTAAGAATTTTGTCATGGAACGTCCTCTCACTACACAAAGCTCGACCTTCACAGCAGCCAGCCGATGCTCTGTCCGAATATAAGGCTGACATAACAGTATTACAAGAAATAAGATGGACGGGGAGTGGTGTTATTCAAAGAAACGAGTATGACATTTATTACAGGTGTCATGCAAAACACCATAGGCTTTCTAGTCAGCCAAAAACTGAAGTGTGCCATCATCGCCTTTAATGCAATAAATGAAAGGGTATGCACTCTTCGCGTGCGAGGCAAGTTTAAGAACATAAGCCTCATCAACGTTCACGGACCTACAGAGGAGTCCCCTGACGACGAAAAAGAAGAATTTTACGAGAACGTCGATCGGGCCCCCAATGCCTGCCCAAGATACGATGTGAAAATCGTTCTTGGTGATTTGAATGCAAAAATAGGTCGGGAGCCGGTTTTCAGGCACTACATAGGTTCCCATAGTTTGCACGAGAACACTAATGACAATGGGCTACGAGTCATCGAACTGGCAGCATCGAAAAACATGTGGGTTACGAGTACCAGATTTCCGCGTAAAGATATCTACAAAGCCACCTGGGTATCACTTGATGGAGCCAGTTGCAACCAAATTGACCACGTGTTGATACATCGCCGCCACTCCCCGAGCCTGATGACGGTACGAACGACCCGAGGTGCCTACGTCGACTCGGATCACTATCTTGTTGGTACAGTTTTCCGAGCGCGGATTGCCTTACAGAGACGTATTGCATCCGCGGATCAGGTTCGAATCAACACGGCTGCCTTACGCAATGAGAATACCAGAAACACCTTTGGTCATGCGTTAAGACTCGCCCTCGAAGAGCTCGACGGAGGGAGAGTAAGTCCTGGGGCCAGAATGCCGGGCGTAGAAGAGAAATGGGCACGCCTTAAGAATACTGTCATTAATACTCCCAACTCCATCTTAGGCAGTAGTCGTAGAGATCGGATTTTTTTTTTTGATTGAATAACGCATTTATTGTACAATAATTTAACAAATGTTGACTTAGGACTAAAATGCTAAATCCTATTTTACAATCTTTTCTTATTCTTAAAATAATTTACTGGCTCTACACGAGCACCCTAAATTACACGATACAATTTTGTGTAATGCCTTTCGGCGTACAATAATATTTTTATATTTTTATATTTTTATATATTTTCTATTACCCGAATATTTTAGAAGACGAAGTTCTCTCTGTATTGTTTTTTTTTTTTTTTTTTTTTTTTTTTTTTTGTATAAATAATATAAGGTAAAAAAGTTTATAAAAAAAATTAATAACAAAAAAACAAAAAATGTTAACATAAAGAAATTTTAAAACGAAAAGAATAAATAGATATGAAAAGGGAAGTGAGGAATGGGAAGGGAAGGCGTAGCGTCTGAAGATGTTACTACATTTGGGGATATTAAATCCTTTCTTCATTGTCAATCCACCACCAGTTGGGATGGGATCGGTCATTTATAGATTTATCTCGATCGCCTATTGCCATGCTAAATCGCAAGTGAACTGCAGCATTTGATATATCACTGTTATAAAGAATCCGTTTGTCCCTGGCACCACGAAAAGCGTGGTAAATAATAGGGACTCCGTGCTTGTTTTGGATAAGACCTTTTCTATCCAATAGAGGGAACGCTTCTGGTGGGATAAACCCATTTTGGAATGTATTCTCCAGGTATATGTCATTGGGGTAGTATGCTCCCGAGATAAGATTATTTTCGCTGCACATTGCCGTTGCAGTGTGACCACGAATAATTTTGATAATGAAATTGTCTATCCTATTCAGTCCTGATTTGTCATACAGTGTCTTATTAGGATAGAATTTCCTGTATTGAGACTCAGGTGTTCTATGTAATCCGAGGCAGGAACGCAAGCACTGCCTCTCGAACATGCGAAACTTTTCCATGTAGGATGGGGAAACGTTAAACCATACCGGGCAACCATACACTAATATTGGACGAATAAATGCTGAATAGGAAATTATTTTAACTTTGTGATCTAGGAGACTATTTCGAAACAGACTTCTTGTCATTGCATATGCACTTTTAGCTGCGGAGAGGGCAGCTGCTATGTGCTTATCAAAGTATAGGTATTGGTCCATCCAGATACCAAGGTACCTGACAACAGTTTTAATTTGCAGCGGAAGATTATTGCTTCCTACAATGGAAAAGCTTTTCCAATTATTCCTTGTATCTCTTGAAGCTGTAGAAAGAGGTGTTCTGAAAAGGATGGTTTCTGTTTTTTGGAAGTTAATTTTCAATTTCCAATCGTCACAAAAGCGTTTGATTTTGTTGAAGTCTTCTTGAAGAAGTCCGTTAATGGCATCGATATTTTTTTCTGATCTGTACACTACAATATCGTCGGCGTATGCAATAGCATGATTAAGAGACCCAACTAGATCACTAGTATAAATATTGAAGAAAATGGGAGAGTTCACGGCTCCCTGCTGTAAGCCGTTTTTAATATGGAAAGTTTTATTGGAGATTTTGTCCCCACATTTTACCACAAATTGCTTATCCATTATCATATCGTAAATTATGTATAACAGATATTCAGGCAAACCTAGATTTGATAGCTTATATACAAGTCCTTCTAACCATACGGTATCGAAGGCCTTTTCAAAGTTAACCAAACATACGCCTGGGTATTGTCGTTTTGCCTTGTTCCACTGTATATCGGAAACAAGTTTTGTAGCTGCATGAACTGTGTCGTGGCCCGCTCTAAAGCCAAACTGGTTGTTCGGAATGATGTCGTTTTCATCACACCAGTTTATCAATGCCCTATTTATGATTTTCTCGAATATTTTGCTAATATTTGGAAGCAGACTAATCGAGCGAAGGTTAGCGGGATTGCTCCTGTCCTTGCCCTTTTTGGGGATGGGGTGGACTACTGCTATTTTCCAACGTCTTGGAGAGAATGCATTATTTAGAGCGTTATTGAACAGGTAGTGTAAATTTTCACCGCTTCCGGAGGCAGATGTTTAAGAACTGTATTCGGAATACCATCTGTTCCAGAGGATTTCTTGTTTTTAATGGATCTTAGGATGTCCATGAGTTCATTCTTATTCACAAATATATTTGTGTGCAAATTTCTAAGCGGCGCATCCGCTC
Source organism: Microdon myrmicae (assembly GCA_963931805.1). Lineage (NCBI taxonomy): Eukaryota > Metazoa > Arthropoda > Insecta > Diptera > Syrphidae > Microdon > Microdon myrmicae. The sequence continues at coordinate 219,729,506 of OZ007496.1, read as the reverse complement.
TATTGTTTTCACTGAAGGTGGTGAAACTTTTGTTTTCGGAATGCCAACTTTGCCGTTCATTGTGCAGCGAAATATGGTTTTGGATAGCTCTGTTTTCGATATCGAGGTTAGAATAAATGGATTCATTCACTTTGTGTACTGCCTCGAAACAGGCGCCAATGGAGTTCGCTTTCTCTTGCGGATCCTCGACTACTATTAGTTCTTCGTTGGAGTTGATGTGTTCCGGGGTGAGTCCTGCGTTCAGCAATATTTGACAATTCTCGGGAGTCTTCGGGACTCGAAGGCAGGGAATGTCATTATGATCTATTCTTCTAAATACTTTATTTATTTGCGGAAACATATTCCCACCACTGGTTTTAATGGAGAGAATTTTACGTTTCCATTCTTCATTAATTACTGATCTGTAGTTGTCACGGATCAGCTTTTGAACGTTTTTAATCAATGACTTAATTGTCTTTATTTCTTGGCTATAAGGATCGCTGAACTGTCTGTAGAGCAGTTTGAGCTGGGAGAGCAGAGCGCTTTTTTGTCTATAGAGGGCGTCAATAGTTGAGTTTCTATATCTATTAAAATTCTCCTCCATGTGCGCCGCTTTTGGAATGGAACGGTGCATTGTTTTGATGACAATGTTGTCCATCGTTGAGAGATAATGATCTATTTCCTCATTTCGAAGGTTTCTATTAGTTGGAGGGTCTATGCCATTAGAGCATAGTTCTCTTTTTATTATGCGATCAAAGCGCGACCAGTGTGCTTTTCGGAAAACGAACGAATGTATCTGGTCGTACTGCTCAAGTATTGCATGTTCGTTTGGAACATGTAAAACGGCGCCGAGGCCGTAATGGTCACTATCATACCCGATTGTGCGAAGGCAATTTCGAGCATTTAGGTCCGTGCCTAATAATTGTAGTCTGTCGTCAATCATAAGTAAGTCCAAAAAGGAGTTTCCTCTTGGATAAGATGGTGTAGTTGTAGCGTACAATTCTAGTTTATATTCTGTTGCATTTGTTTGCCACCAGTTGAACAGTGCATTACCTCTTGTGTTCGGCGTGATATCACCCCAAGCACTGTGTTTGGAGTTGAAATCTCCCGCCAGAACAAAATAATTGTTTTCCGAGTCTGTAACAGGATTGCTCTTATATCTGAATTTGCCTCTGGAGCGGGCGCTTTTATGACGTTGCGTGAAAGTTCCGCCGTCGTTGTATTAATTGGATTACTAGCCATTTGAGAAAATGATATGCTAGGTGCGGAAGGTTTTGTGATATTACTTCGCTGTGCCGCGAAGTTTGAGTTTAATGGACTACCGGCAATTTGAGCGAATGATACACTATGTGCAACGAAGTTATTATAAGAACGAACCTTCATGCGTTTCTCTTCTTCAAGTTGTTTTTTTTTAAATTCCAACTTGGCTTTTAGTTGTTGGAATTTCGGACAACCTCTAAAGTTGACCGGGTGACCTGTATTTTTGCACAGGACGCAAGATAGTTTGCTTCTATCCTGAACCTGTTCTTTACTTAAGGGGCATTCGTAGAGATCGGAACGACTGGTTTGATGATGAGTGCAAACTAGCGACTGAACGTAAGCATGCTGCATACCGGGCAATGCAGCAGTCTCATAGGACGCGGGTGCGCGAGGAGAAATACAAAGAGCTCAGAAGATCTGCAGAAAGACTTCACAGACAAAAGAAAAGTGCCTGGAAAAAAAAACGTTGTCTGTGAAATAGAGAAAAGTAGAGAGCGAGGTCCACACCAGGCGCGGAAGTTCTACCAACTAATCCGCAGTATGACGCGATACACACCACGCTGCACTTACTGCAAGGATAAAGAGGGTAATCTGATCACCGATCCTGAAGGCATTCTGGAGCGATGGGAAGTGCACTTCAATGAATTGCTAAATGGTCAGCTCACAGAAGAATTGGAGGCTCCACTAATGCAAGATCAAGACCAAATGCTGCCGCCACCAAGCATTGAGGAAACATTAAAAGCCATAAGACAGCTCATATCAAATAAAGCCCATGGAGCTGATGGCATATCAGCTGAGCTGATCAAACAAGAAGGGACAGATCGTGGTGCACGTATGGGAGCAAGAGGAGATGCCGGAAGATTGGCGTCGTGGTATAATTTGCCCCATACATAAGAAAGGAGATATCACACTGTGCAGCAACTATAGGGGTATAACATTGCTGAGTACCGCCTATAAGATACTCTCCACTATCGTACAAGGCCGGATAGCCCCATACGCTAAAGTCATCATTGGTCAATATCAGTGTGGCTTCATCCCAGGCAAATCAGCAATTGATCAGATATACACCCTTAGGCAGGCGATGGAAAAATTTCAGGAATTTAAGATTCCATTATATCATCTGTTTATAGACTTTAAGACCACCTACGACAGCATAGCCAGGGTAGAACTATATAATGCCATGAGAGAATTCGGCATTCCAAACAAATTGATACGACTTCGTAGGTTGACCTTGACCAACGTAACTAGTCAAATAAAAATAGCGGGATTGCTGTCCAAACCAATAAACATCTATAATGGACTCCGACAAGGGGACGGTCTGGACGGCCTCCTCTTCAACCTGGCGTTGGAGAAAGCAATCCGTGACTCTGGCGTTACAACAAGAGGGACTATTGTCACCAAGTCCAGCCAGATACTTGCATACGCAGATGACATCGACATCATCGATAGAACCGAGTCGGCGGTACAGGAATCTTTCACCCAGATCGAGCAGGCGGCACAAAAACTGGGACTGTACATTAATGATAAAAGTAAGTACATGGTGGCAACTTCTGCGAAGAGAAGACCTAACGTTGGTCAAACTATCAGGGTGGTGGAGCACGAATTTGAAGTAGTGCAATCCTTTAACTACCTTGGGTCAATAGTATCAGCCGATAACAATATGGAAGAAGAAATACCCGAAAGGCTGATTAATTCCAACAAAGCCTACTATGGTCTACCAAGGCTCTTTAAATCCCGAAATTTATCCAGAACATCCAAGCGACTACTGTACAAGACCATGGTCTGGCCAGTACTCATGTATGAATCCGAGACCTGAGTGCTCAATAAAAGGCACTCTGAACTCTTGGCCGCGTTCGATAGAAAGGCCTTAAGGAGAATTGTTGGCCCCGTATGTGAGGGAAGACGATTTCGGAGACGCTACAACCATGAGCTGTACGCAATCTACCTCGAAACAAATGTTGTAAGAAAAATCAAGCTCCGTAGACTCCGGTGGGCGGGACACCTAGCCCGAATGAGCGAAGAGGAGCCTACCCGGAAAGTCCTTTGTGGCAGGATGTATGGAAGAAGACAGCGCGGCATACCTTGTCTGTGTAGACCAAGACGCCCAGAGCCTAGGAGTGCCAAACTGGATGACATCGGCTCGAAATCGAGACCGGTGGTGAGATTTGTTAAATAAGGTCAAGACCGGTTCCCGGTTGTAGTGCCGATGAAGATGATGAAAGATGATATCAACGAAGAGCTGATTTTATTTATTTTCGATCGATTTCTTGGGTTCGATTATTCAGGTTATACTAGAAGAACTTTTTGACGACGTTTTCACTTAAGATTAAAATGATGTTACAACAGTATCAGTAACTTACTTACGTCCATCAGAACGGTACGGTTCACTAACACTTGATTTTATGCTTTTCGGTTTACTTTATTAGTTGGTATTTACTTGGTTTGTTGAAGGTTTGAACAATATGTCAGAATACAATTTTATATAATAAACTATTTTTGCCATTACACAGCGTCTTGAGTTGATTTACTTGATTTTCTTTGTCTTTTTATGGTGGTTCTTTTCTAAACAATTTTTTATACACACCCTTTTGTTTGAGAACTGTCACCAGATTTATTTCATTCTTTGCTAATCGACCACCGACTACCTCTTTTACTGCTTCGTCTCACTTTTAGTTCTCTTTACAATTGATTCTCATCGACTACTTGACATAGACCGAATCCGAAGCCACTGGTTCTTGTCTTTGCGTTCATCCGCCGTTATTCCGCTGAGAACAAAATTATTATTTTTTTTTTATTAGACTTCTCTCGGGAGAGGCGAACCTATAGCGTCGAGTGGGCGCCCCGAGATGCCATCAAATAACTGTTGCAGTTCTTTTTGAACAGTTGCAGGCTGTAATGCTCCGGGAACACCGGCGTGGGAAGGGAGTTCCACAGCTTCCCCGGTCTGTAACGGAACGAGTTCTGATACAGGGATGTTCGCGCTGTCGGGAGATGAACCACAAACGGGTGCGATCCGTCGGATTGTCTTGTGGGGCGCATATAGACCGAATTGCGTGGAACAATGCCAAGAATCTCCGAAGAACAGCACCCGTGATAATATCTGTAGAACAGACAGAGGTCGGCCACGCGCCTTCGATGTGATAGCGACTGTAGTCCCGACGTCAGCGCCGAGTCCCCGATCAGGCGGATCGCTCGTTTTTGTACGCTCTCAAGTAGGTCGAGAGTATGTTTAGGAGCCGAGCTCCAAACATGAGAGCAATATTCGAGCACGGGTCTAATTTGAGATTTATATAGGAGAAGAAGTTGGTCCGGAGTAAAGTATTTCTTGGCTCTAAAAAGATAACTCAGTTTTCCTGAGGCTGATGTGGCGATAGCCGATACGTGTTTATGCCATGATACACTCCCACAGACCGTGACGCCGAGCAATTTCAAACTTTCCCCAGCCTCGAGGGCCCGGCCACTCATCATCAGCTGTGGAGCCGATGATCCTGTTTTCTTTGTGAATGTTGTATACTGGGTCTTCGTTGCGTTGAAGTCGACAAGATTGGCCCTTCCCCACTGCAGAACTTTATCTAGATCCTGGTTCAGAGAGTCAATCTGTCTACATCTCAACTGGTGCGACGTTGATGCACTAATCGGCCGATCACTCGAAAAGGAGGAAACAAGCGTACTATCATCCGCAAAACTGAACACTTTGTTATCCGTTGTCTCCAACAAATCGTTTATGTGAAGCAAGAACAAGGTTGGAGCTAAAATAGAACCCTGGGGCACCCCCAAATTAACAGTAATATATGCTATATAACCGGTCTATCGATAACGGCGATGATTGATCTCGAGTTATAACTGAGATATCATCACTGGTATCGTTTTGTTTTTGTTTGCTGAGTGTGACCGCACCAGTGCAAATTTATGTTTTATATTTTAATTGTGTGTCTAATGTAAAAATGTGAAATGTGTTTTATGTGTTGATATTATATTTCATATGTTATATGTTTGGGCGTGCTGGGAGCGAACATACAGGGCAAGGTCTCTGCATTCAACCCGGCGAAGGCCAGGACGATCCTTGTACCTGTTCAACCCAAGTTGACCTGTAGTCTCCACGTGACACCCCTGCATAGCTACTTTGGCATCCCCCAAGTAGTGAACCAATGCATGCAGCCACATCCTGAGAAAGGTGGGCGCAGGGGTAATAACCTTACCCGGAGAAACGAATTATTAAGGACAATTTAACAAGTCTTGGATAAGGACCGGATACCGGTGGAGAGACTTGCTAAATAAGGCCAAGACCGTATCCCGGTTGTAGTGCCAATGATGATGATGGTGATGAACAATACACTATTGGCTTGAATACAGTTGTCTTATTCATTGCTTGAAATTGTCAGGCTTTGTGCAAGTGAATGGAAAGTTATCCTGAATTTTCCATGTCGTTGGAAGCGTATCACAAGGTTTCACTTTGAGCCGCATCGTATTCAATATATTCACTTTAGATATTCCCACCCTTTGGCTGGGAAAGTAGAGCAAATACACTGTGCGGGCCATGTTTTTGTACAGATCATCTATGTTACATAATTAACAATGTTAATTATCACCTCCTCTCATTTAAATCAATATCGCAAATTCGTGTCCTTATCTCATGAAATACACATCATATCCAAAAACAACAGTGTCCTCCATTTCAATAGCACATTTCAGATTACATTTTCACCATTCCTTACAACACATAATCCTATACCAACAATCATAATTCACGGTCAAAACTTTCCATCGTATATAACGTACAATCATTTTCCACCCTTTTCATCCCCTATCTTTCATTTTCGTAGTTCTTAAATCCAAACGAATTACATAATTCTCTAAACGAGGGCTTTTTGAATATTTTTACACGCAACCCAGCACAATCACCCTTTCCCAACAATTTTACCGCAATCTTACGTACCGAACACCTGACGGGAGCCAACCCAATTTCGGCGAATCCATAAACGATAAGGTGGGGGTAATTGCAACCTAGTATATAAAGGAGATGAATTGGTGACTGACAGAGAGTTGGATTTGAAATGGTAAAAGTGAAGTACCTCCATCGTCAATTAAACAGCGAGGGAAACACAGCCGAAAGAAAGAAAAAAAAAAGCGAGTACGTTCCATATATTTTATAATTATATTATTTGTTTGCCTAAATAATTTTGCAACATCTATACCCCCCAAAGTTGCAACAAATCTTCCCAACTATCACCTGGGCAATGTGCACGAGTATTACAGTCGATGGAGAATTTGATTTAAATCTCAATGATGCCTTACACCAACTCTCTGGTATAATATAGTTTTCTGTTGGCCTGAAATAAATTAATGTAATCTCCGTTGTGTTGAAAGTCCTAGGAATTCCCGGGCTATACAACTGATTGTTGATTTATTGTCTTATATATTACGACGCATACTATATTGTTTTCTATAATCCACTAGGCTTTAAAGAAACATTTCGATCCAATTTCTAAGCTCCCAACCACACTTATTAAAGAGAGTTGCATCGGCAAGGAACTTATTCAAATGATTCATACCTCGTGATTAGTTTCCCATTTTGCGCCAATCTCCGGTTACAGCTTTTAATCACGGCGAAGTATTTCCTCAGTCCTCGTCTGCAGATTCGGACAATTCTAATCCGATGCAGAGTAAGCCACAAGCCTTGAGGACCTGAGACAGTTGACCGCCTTTTTTTTGGAGTATTTTTCCTCTTAGTGTTTGCCTTTCCTTCGTGGGGTTCCGCTATGCCACGGGGAATGTGCAGTCTGTGACGAAATCCCCCCGGGATACTTGTGGATATACCTATTTAGGTGCAATACTAACTGGGACACATTCCCCATTTGTCCTCTTGCTCCCGCCCCCCACATTGTATTCAAATTTTATTCTACGGCACGCTGCGGTTTCTTTTTTTTGTCTTTATTTGTTTTGTTTTTATTTGTTTATATATTTTGTTTTGTTTTTGCATCATTTCCTCGGTATTGTATTTTTTTGGGTACTCTTGATGCACACCACAATAAAAAAAGATAAATACGAGTACAAAACAAAACAATTTGTATAAATCCAGTTCTGCACGAATGCGATGGCTTGTTGGACGTATTTCGTTGCATGAGATCTGATTTCGATTAAATAACATCCAGACGCAATCCGAAAAATGTTTGTTTTCGTTTTGCTGATGGAATAATTGGTAATGATGTCCTTGAAGTCTCGCCTGTGGATTTCCGCATGCAAGGGATTAGGGGACAGTCGCGCTCTACTTTTGTCAATGAAGAAAGTTGGTTGGGTGCTGATTGGTGTCCAGTGATGGCTATGTGTAGACTTTGACCAGACAGACGATGACTGAGCGTCTGGAGTATATGCGTTATCTGAGAAAGTAGAATCGAGATGGAATTCCATTGGAATTGAAATGGTCTGAAAGTATTAAGGAAGCGATATTTCAAAAGACGAGAGCAAGACTAATATGGATCCCAAGCTAATTTAATTTTGTAAATCCGTATATTTACTAGTGGGATTTTGCACGTTCTGGTTTTTAGGGAATGTTTTCTGTTTGTCTCACATAAGATTCGTGTACTAGAGAGATTATTACACACCACAGACTGGTACAAGAACAAGATATAATAATCATACTGAGGTACATTATAATATAGTATTAATTCTCGCTATCTATCCAGTTGGTAGAGTAAGAGTTGATCATATATTTGGTATACATCCAATCAAAAAACACAACAAACATCCATCTAAAACAGGATCTCAATACTTCTAAGTAAATATGTATATAAATATTTTGTATCTATACAAAACATCAGTTCGCAGTTCGCTAGTGTATAATATAATATAACTTTACTAAAACCACAATACTTTTAATCATATCATTAAGTTTCTTTAGTAATAATTCTCCGTCTAGTAGGCGATGCTTGAAAATTAGCCGATTTGGAACAGAAGAATAATTTTGATATTATGGGCGTTGATGTAGATATCAAGCTCTGTACATCATATACGAGGGTGGCCTGAAAAGTTTCCGACCTAACAAAGATATGAAATGTTTTCTTAAAATTTATTTTTATTTTTCTACATAGTCTCCTTGTAACTCTACACATTTCTCCCAGCGATTCTCCCATCTGTCTCATCATCATCATCATCATCGGCACTACAACCGGGAACCGGTCTTGGCCTTATTTAGCAAGTCCTGAGGCTTGTTAAATTTTCCATAATGATTTATTTTGTCTGGGCAAGGTCATTAGTCTTGCGCCAGGGGCTCCCCGACGGGGAATCGAACCCCGGTCTCCCGGGTGACAGGCGGGTATACTAACCACTATACTATCGAGGAGCCCTCCCATCTGTCTAACCCGTCCAAATAGTATTCGGCGTTTTTCTCTGCGAAATAACTGTTCAGGAAGGTGATAACCTCCTCGTTTGACGAAAATCATTGCCTTCCGAACGCAATTTTTAGACTGGGGAACAAGAAGAAGTCGTTTGGGGCTAAATCTGGTGAGTAAGGCGGATGGTCAAGCAGTTTAAACCGTAATTCGTGGATTTACGCTATGGCAACCGCTGAGGTGTGCGACGGCGCGTTGTCTTAGTGAAACAGGATTTTCTTTTTCTGCAAATGTGGCCGTTTTTCCGCAATTTCTGCCTTCAGTTGGTCAAGTAGTCAGTAGTATCCTCCTGTAATGGTTTTTCCTTTTTGAAAATAATCGATTAAGATAACTCCATGACTCTCCCAAAAAACCGTCGCCATCACTTTCCCAGCCTGAAAAACAGTTGTTGTTTTTTATTTTTTTGGAGCCGATTCCCCCTTTGCAGCCCACTGTTTCGACTGTATTTTTGTTTCGGGCGGTGGTGTATCCAAATTTCATCGACAGTAATTAATCGGTGCCAAAACTCGGATTTGATGCGCCTAAACTGCGCCAACAGAGCGTTGGAAATGTACATTCGAACACGTTTTTGGTTTAACGTGAGCAAACGCGGCAACCAACGTGCGAGCAGCTTTCCCATACCTAAATCTTTATTTAATATGTGATAAACACGTTCTTATGACATTTCCATAGCATCTGCTATCTCTCTCACTTTAATTCGGCTGTCGCCTACCACCATTTGGTAAGCTTTAGGGATGTTATCGTCAGTTGTTGCAGTTTTTGGACTTCCCGAACGTTCATTGTCTCCCAAGCTCTCACGGCCACGTTTAAAGTCAGCTGCGCAAAATTTCACTGTGGTAAGTGATGATTGATGTAAATGCTACACAGAGTCCAACTCATCTTTTATTTGCGTAGGCGTATTGCCTTTCAAAAACAAAAATTTAATGACAACTCGATACTCAATTTTGTCCATTTTCACAAAAACACTCACATCGACTCACTCAAACGACTGTCAAATAAAAACCACGCTTCCAAAATGGCTGAAATGTTGGTGAGTAACTGTCAAGATGCACAACTACATTCGCTAGCTTTTATTGACGAGTGCTGCTATCTTCACGTTGATGTCGGAACCTCAGACCACCCATGTATATCATCACAATGCCTCGTAGCCAAACGAATTATTTTCCAAGCTTGCTAAAGTGTTGTTTTTGTTTAATTACACATATGCACTAACGGAATCTTTATACCCTTGAACGTCATAGCACAGAAAGTTTAGAAAACGTAAACGAAGGTTTTTTTCGGTAGGAAGGTGGAAATCGATCCAGAGGCATGCCGGATTTTTACCGACTAAAACCACGTCCCGCCAGGTCCCGTTAACCGCCCACGGAACTTTCTTTTAGGTAGGAAGGTGGAAATCTTCAAAAGATACCTCTGGACCGATCCAGAGGCATGCCGGATTTTTACCGACTAAAACCACGTCCCGCCAAGTCCCGTTAACCGCCCACGGAAGGTTCTTTTAGAACAGAACTTTCTTTTAGGTACGAAGGTGGAAATCTTCAAAAGATACCTCTGGACCGATCCAGAGGCATGCCAGATTTTTACCGACTAAAACCACGTCCCGCCAAGTTCCGTTAACCGCCCACGGAAGTTTCTTTTAGAACAGAACTTTCTTTTAGGTAGGAAGGTGGAAATCCTCAACAGATACCTCTGGACCAATTCAGAGGCATGCCGGATTTTTACCGACTAAAACCACGTCCCGCCAAGTCCCGTTAACCGCCCACGGAACTTTCTTTTAGAACAGAACTTTCTTTTAGGTACGAAGGTGGAAATCTTCAAAAGATACCTCTGGACCGATCCAGAGGCATGCCAGATTTTTACCGACTAAAATCACGTCCCGCCAAGTTCCGTTAACCGCCCACGGAAGTTTCTTTTAGAACAGAACTTTCTTTTAGGTAGGAAGGTGGAAATCCTCAACAGATACCTCTGGACCAATTCAGAGGCATGCCGGATTTTTACCGACTAAAACCACGTCCCGCCAAGTCCCGTTAACCGCCCACGGAACTTTCTTTTAGATATCGCATCGCGGAACGGGACGGAGTTTAATTGTTACTCAGCTCGCGAATGATCGCTAAGGGTTGCTGCTGTTTATATGATGGCAACAGTGTACAGCGTTTATGCTGAACGTAAATCCCTCGCTATTGAATGGTGCCGCATTTTCGCTGGTGCTATGTTGTTTTGGTTCTCTTGGGGCAGCTAGGCATGGTACATACATTTCCTGTGGCTTGGTTTTGCAACAAATATGCTCGCTGTAATTGCGCGATTTTATTAGGCAGGAGATATGTGCGTTCAACGTATTTCAGATTGCATTTCCTCTTCACGTTAATGGGAACCAATGGTTGGGACAAGATCGTTGGCTATTGGCGCCGGTTGAATTTCCTTGGTGTGCGTTGCATATTGGACAATCTCCCTCGTGAATTCATGTTATGCAACGCACCGACGAACGATTCTTCGTTATAGGAAATTTTTGGTCTTGTCCTATAGAAATACGGTACTATGGGAAAACCAGGTTTCTGATTGTTTTGATACCCTGGCGATGGCACGAAAGCTACGTTCCAAGGTGCATTGTCTGCATGCCCGATGAATTCGGACAATGCCTCGTCACCTGGGTTATGCTTTCCTTTTGGATGTTACCAACCACAGGTGAAACGGGGCACTGGCGTAGATTAAACCGCCACACACGTATAGGGCAACAGGAGATGGCGGAAGATTGGTGTGGTGGAATAATTTGCCCCATTCATAAGAAGGGAGATATCACAGTGTGCAGCAACTGTAGGGGTATAACATTGCTGAATACCGCCTATAAGATACTCTCTTCTAGCCTACAAGATCGGATAGCCCCATACGCTAAAGTTATCATTGGTTAATATCATCCCAGGCAGATCAGCGATTGATCAGATATTCACCATTAGGTAGGCGATGGAAAAATGTCTGGAATTTAAGATTCCATTATACCATCTGTTTATAGACTTTAAGGCCGCCTACGACAGCATAGCCAGGGTAGAACTTTATAATGTCATTAGAGAGAGTTCGGCATTCCATACAAATTGATACGAATTTGTAGGTTGACCATGGCCAACGTAACTAGTCAAGTAAAATATAGCGGGATTCCTGTCCAAACCAATAAACATTTTTAATGGACTCCGACAAGGGGACGGTCTGGCCTGCCTTCTCCTCTTCAACCTGGCGTTGGAGAAAGCAATCCGTGACTCTGGCGTTACAACTAGACGGACTATTGTCACCAAGTCCAGCCAGATACTTGCCTACGCAGATGACGTCGACATCATCGATAGAACCGAATCGGCTGTACAGAACTCCTTCACCCAGATCGAGCAGGCGGCACAAAAACTGGGACTGCACATTAATGAGGGAAAAACTAAGTTAATGATGGCAACATCTGCGAAGAGAAGACCTAACGTTGGTCAAAATATCAGGATAGTGGAGCACCAATTTGAAGTAGTGCAATCTTTTAACTACCTTGGGTCAATAGTATCAGCCGATACCAATATGGAAGAGGAAATACGCGAACGGCTCATCAAATCCAACAAAGCCTACTATGGTCGATCAGGGCTCTTTAAATCCCGAAATTTATCTAGAACATCCAAGTTGCTACTGTACAAGACTATTGCCTTACCAGTACTTATGTATGGATCCGAGACCTGGGTGCTCAATAAAAGGCACTCTGAACTCTTAGCCGCGTTCGAGAGGAAGGCGTTAGGGAAATTGTTGGTCCCGTATGTGAGGGAAAACGATTCGGGAGACGCTACAACCATGAGTTGTATGGGATCTACCTTGAAGCTAATGCTCGGCAGAGTCCGGTGGGCGGAAGACCTAGCGGAAGACCTAGCTCGAATGAGCGAAAAGAACCCTGCGCGGAAAGTCCTTTGTGACAGGATGTATGGAAGGAGACAGCGCGGCAGACCTTGTCAGCGATGGAGGGATGGCGTAGACCCGGACGCCCAGAGCCTGGGAGTGCCAAACTGGATGACATCGGCTCGAAATCGGGACCGGTGGAGAGATTTGTTAAAATGAGGCCAAGGCCGGATCCTGGTTGTAGTGCCGATGATGATGATGATTATCTACAACAAAGATATGCATCATTTTTCCAAGATTTTTACTTTTAGTGTTACTATACCATCCGTTTTTTCTACACCATTAATAGTCAATTCCATAAACCGAAGACATTCTTAGAGTATTATTTTATTAATGGTGGCACTAGTTGTTTTTTGGACTTGTCTCATTTAATTAATTGTAACTCTGAATTAATTTCTTTTTTGATTTTTAACCAACAGCTTGATTCAGGACGGTGTCGTTTATATTTTCCTTTTCTTTACCGTTAAAACTCCTTGCAGCTTGTTTCCATCATAATTTCTTAGAAAAATCCATCTACTATCGAAGGAGCATTCGATGTTTTATGTATAGTTTCAATGGTTTGTTTACATATCATAAATTATTACGTTGCCGGCGACTTCTGGGTCTTGTTTCCTTTTGTTCTGGCATAAAGAAGAATTTTGAATTCAATTGATGATTCCGTGACTTGATGCATGAAGGCTGGTAAAGGTTCATAACCCTCATCACAGTGCCCTTGTGATGTGGGACCCGAGACCATCTGCGGCTATTCATTCGTGCGTACGGTGGATAACAAATCGTGGCTGTTTGCTTACGGAGTGAAGGTTCTTCGCTCTAGATCCAATTCCAGAGTGCAAAGACGACAAATTGCTCACAATGTGTTCAGTGTTATTGCATGTCTCAGCTTAGTGTGTTGTACTCCAAAAGTCGTGGATTTATTTTTTTTTGTTTGTTAAATAGAAGAATATTCAATATTTAATTTTACTCAAAGATAAGTACAAGGTATAAATCACACAAACCGTAAATAAAATATAAGAAAATAATTCATTAGAAGGATTGTGTCAACTGTCACATTGTTAGCTGATTCCGTTGAAATTACGTTGCAATTCTTCGGGCGTGACATTACCCCGGTTGACATCGTAGCTTACTATTCGAAGGAGTTGACACCGGAACTGAAGCATGGCGATGGGTAGTGTATGAAGAAGGACACTGTTGCGTACAATATTTTAGTTCCAAATAGTTAATATCCGACTATTCTCATCACTGTTCCGGGGAGTTTTGTGGGATTGCTCACAATGTAATTGTTGTCAAATTGAGCAATTTAATATATTCGCCGAGGATTTCCGCGATACGTGTGATACCCACTATTCGAACCGAGCGTTTTCGTTTTTTGTCTTTTTTAATGTGCGGACATAAAAGTGTTTGTCCTTTAGTAACGACAGCATTTATTTGAATGCTTGTGAATTTAAGTCAGGTCACATCAGGCCTTTCTACTAAATCATATCAAGAGGCCTTTGGATTACACTGTCCCCATTTTAGTCGAAGTTAGACATCATTGGCGTTCAATTAGAGGCTGAATAGGAGGATTCTGAAACAGAATTTACTTGCAAGTTGATACACTGAGGGGTTTTATGTATATTCTTTTTTTTAATTTATTTACTTCACATTTCGAGCCAAATTTATCATTGAACAGGTAGAAAGTTGTTGAAAGTTGTTTAATATGGATGGTATCGACGTATAACACCGGAGCGAAGAAAAGATATACCAATTCACGGTACACTTTCACAAACCGACTGTATTAAGGGTGTTTACCTAATGTGATTGAAGTATTTTCCGAAAAGTTATTCTATTTCTAATTCATCAGTTTGTTGTTTTTAAAGAGCACAAACGCCGTGCTTCCTTGCGACCGAGGGAAGAGCGTTGAACGCGGAGTTTTGCACATAATAAAGTCTCACCTGAAAAGTCATTGAACGAACACTACATCGATCGTCGCTTGTGAATAAAAAAATATTAAATGTATTGTGTGTTGGTGCAAGGCTAATAACCTTGCCCGGGAAAACTAATTATTATGGACAATTTAACAAATCTCAGATAAGGACCGGATACTAGTGGAGAGACTTGTTAAATAAGGCCAAGACCGGATCCCGTTTGTAGTGCCGATGATGATGATGAAAAGTATTGTGTGTTTGTTTGTGTGTCTTCCTCACAGAGGAAATAACAGTCAAGTATGTCGTGTATATGCAGTAAGTATTGAATGTGTATACACATTATACACGTTCAATAAATCAATAAAGTGTATTAGAGAATGCGCGAGTGTGTGTATTTAATGAAGATATATTTACTGGTAGCTCCTCGATAGTATAGTGGTTAGTATACCCGCCTGTCACGCGGAGACCGGGCTTCGATTCCCCGTCGGGGAGTGTCTGGCGCAAGACTAATGACCTTGCCCGAAAAAAAAACAAATCATTATGGAAAATTTAACAACCTTCAGGACTATCTAAATAGGGCCAAGACCGGTTCCCGGTTATAGTGCCGATGATGATGATGATATTTACTGGTTCGAACACGTGTGTAATCACAGAATCAAAAAATTAAAATAAGAAATCCGCGAAAAACATTTTAAAAAAGTAACACGCTGACCATGAACGAAGGCCAAATCATATCTAAAACGACAAGGAGCCTCCTCCTGAATCCTCAACCGTCAACAGGCACAAATCAGATGCCACCGAAGGCAGTGAAATAGTTAAAAATGATAAAAATCGGTATGCCAGTGATCCTCACTACTCTGGAGCAGGGAACAAATACAAAGACCTGGCTGTTAAGGAGCCTGTTGAAAATAAGTCTGATGAAGTACCCGACAACATTATCTCCGAGCTTATAAAAATAGAGATAAGCTGTGCAGAGAAGTAAAAGCAGCTCTGGAAAAAAAGAATATGCGGCGTTTACAATTATGTGAACAAATACAACAACAGCAACGACAACAGCAGCAGCAGCAAGAAAAACACACCGAAGCAACAAATCGATAGGAAGGAGAAAGTACTTTCCATTATTTGTAGCCACATGGAGATCAAGGACGTAATTAAACTCGGTAAGTTAAGATGTAAGAACTTTAGAACCAAACCCACCAATAATGCGAAATTTAGTATAATGTGTAGTGATTAAGAGGATTATTATAAAATTAGATCTGCTTTGGGTAGGGCAACTAGAGTACTACACGTACACTTCAAAAGCGAAGAAAGCTGTCTCCATGCTCCTGAAAGGACTTGATCCTTTTTTTTTTTTCTTAAGAAAAATTACTTGAGGAAATAAAACCCGTCGAAACCGATAGTCCAAAGTTTTTAGGTGTGAAAACGTTATTCACCGCGGGCGCTAGAAATCGCAACTGCATGTTGCCTTTCTTTATTGTGTCTCTAAGTCCCGACAGTTAAGTTGATTGGCTAAGGTATACTAAATATCTAAACCACCAAACAATAAGTTGAGAGAAAAGAAAGAAGTCCGAACGCGTATTGCAATGGATGCGTTGTCAACGCTTCGGCCATGTGGGATCGAAAGCAATATCCAATTTTGATGTGTAAAGTGTCTAAACGATTGTCCGTTGCCACCGATGGTGGGAACACGATTAACCTAAAACAAAGGCAGGAATATGCTTCGATCAGTGTCTAAACGATCACGTTATTGGGGAATGCCCGTTGGACAAAGAACAGTTCCCGGATGAGAATAAGTTATATTGCGTCCTCTGCAAGAATACAGGCCATCCTGCTAACTTTACAGGTTGTCCCAAATACCAACAACTAAAATTAAACTTGGAAGGTAGAAAAAAGCAAGTTGAAGAAGAGAAACGAATAAAAACTCGTTCTTACAACAACTTCATGGCATCTAATGTGTCATACGCCGGTGGTGTAAAGAATGCACTAATCATGGAACACCCAAGAAATATAATTAAAATGTCTGAACCGGAGACACAAACAAACATACCAGCATTTTTACCATCCATACGAGGACCATTTTTGATCTGTTTGAGAAGAAAATCGAAATGATTGAAAAATGGTGACGGAACAGGTGGGCCGAATAGATAATCCAATGCACTAGTCTCAATCTGCACTTCGGCTGAGTTAACCCTTAAAATTATTGCTGTGAACGTAAATTACCTAATGCGCATGGAAAGACGGGATAATATGAGCAATCTGTTGGAAGTCTAATTTCCACATGTGTTTTTGGCTAGCGAAACTAAGCTAAACCAAAGGCACAAACTGGGCTACAAAAATCAAATATTTTACTTTTTTGCTTAGCAACAAGAAGCGAGCTAGATAATCTTGTGCGTGACTGTTGTTCGGTTTATGAAGAGTAGGGGAACCGGCTTAGCTAGCGGTCGCTCTCGACTTTGTAGTCAGTACAGCCATGAGCGAGCAAGAGGTACATACGTCTGTTGCGCAACGGATTATTATAAAAATTTTAATAAATGAAAGCTATCTATTGTAGACCATTGTCGTTCTTGCCTGGAAACTTTTTTTATTATGAAATTTTTCGCTGTCTTCTTCAGATCTTGTTGCAGCTTGCAACTAGAGGTGACGAGAAAGTGTTCGTCATAACACTTTCTTGTATAACACTGAGTTGTGCTTAGCTAGTATCACAACCGTAGAACTATCTAAAACATGGTTCTATTACGTTTTGTTGTGACACTAGAAATAGTGGAGGCAGATCAATGGAACATTAGGGAAGTACTGATCTTAATTTGTGATAACAAAAAATGATAATAACATATCAAAATAACCGACTTTGTTTACGGTGGATGTTCACCCTTAGGCAGGCGATGGAAAAATGTGTGGAATTTAAGACTCCATTATATCATCTGTTTATAGACTTTAAGGCCGTCTACGACAGCATAGCCAGGGTAGAACTATATAATGCCATTAGAGAATTCGGCATTCCAAACAAATTGATACGACTTTGCAGGTTGACCATGACCAACGTAACTAGTCAAGTAAAAGTCCAAACCAATAAACATCTATAATGGACTCCGACAAGGGGACGGTCTGGCCTGCCTTCTCCTCTTCAACCTGGCGTTGGAGAAAGCAATCCATGACTCTGGCGTTACAACAAGAGGGACTATTGTCACCAAGTCCAGCCAGATACTTGCATACGCAGATGACATCGACATCATCGATAGAACCGAATCGGTGGTACAGGAATCTTTCACCTAGATCGAGCAGGCGGCACAAAAACTGGGACTGCACATTAATGAGGGAAAAACTAAGTACATGGTGGCAACTTCTGCGAAGAGAAAACCTAACGTTGGTCAAATTATCAGGGTAGTGGAGCACGAATTTGAAGTAGTGCAATCTTTTAACTACCTTGGGTCAATAGTATCAGTCGATAACAATATGGAAGAAGAAATACGCGAACTGCTGATTAAATCCAACAAAGCCTACTATGGTCTATCGAGGCTCCTTAAATCCCGAAATTTATCCAGAACATCCAAGCTACTACTGTACAAGACCATGGTCTTAACAGTACTCATGTATGAATCCGAGACCTGGATCCTCAATAAAAGGCACTCTGAACTCTTAGCCGCGTTCGATAGAAAGGTTTTAAGGAGAATTGTTGGCCCGTATGTGAGGGAGGACGATTCCGGAGACGCTACAACCATGATTTGTTCGCAATCTACCTTGAAGCTAATATTGTAAGAAAAATCAAGCTCGGCAGAGTCCGGTGGGCGGGACACCTAGCTCGAATGAGCGAAAAGGAGCCTGCCCGGAAAGTCCTTTGTGGCAGGATGTATGGAAGGAGACTGCGCGGCAGACCTTATCTGCGATGGGGGGTGGGGTAGACGAGGACGCCCAGAGCCTGGGAGTGCCAAACTGGATGACATCGGCTCGAAATCGGGACGGGTGGAGAGATTTGTTAAATTGGGCCAAGACCGATTCCCGATTGTAGTGCCGATGATGGTGATGATGAACAAAAGAACGATTTTGCATCGCTACACAGAAAGAAGAATGTAATAATAACTATTGGTGGTTGACAGTGACAGTGTTTGATTTTCTTTGTCAACGTAAAAGCACGGTACTTCAAGTGCGATATAAGGTCTGCATGGAAAGTAAGAAGACATCAAATCCTGTGAAATTAGCTGAAATTCTTGTTGAAAGTCATTGGGACATTTATTATCAATTGAGAAGATTGGAGTTGGATCAGCCGAGTGGGGCACATACAGAAGCGAATAAACCTACAACAAATAGTTCACGAGGATAACGCTAAGAAGACAAGAATACATTGCTATAATAAGCAAACAACATATAAGGAAACAGTGAATAAATAGCCATTAAGATGAAGATGAATTTTTAACGTAGCAATAAGGCTCCCTGAAGTTAATAAAGGTAACGTGATTTATACAAAACATCGAGCATTTTAATTTAACCCAAAATATAGTCCACGTCCCAACACGACACAAGAAAACCTTTGCTTTCATTTTTCTTTTGTAATTTTGATGTTTTCTAACACCTCTGTTAAAATGTTTAATGAAAAACCAGTTTTAGGTGTTTTGCTTTGTTCCTCCAATAAATAATTGTTAATGTCTATGTATCCTTCAGACCTCCGCAAAAGTGCTGAATATCAATACGAACTAACGAATAGATTTAGCATTCTAGAGAATGGTAGCAGTGAGGAAGAGGAAGGCAATAGTGTGGACAGTAAATGGACAGAGACACAATCAAACAAACAGTCCAAAAGGTATTAGGATTTAAGAAAACAATTAAGTACAAACCTTGGTTTGACGATGAGTGCAGGGTCAAGATCGAAGAACGTAAACGACTTAGAGTGATCCACTTAGAAAGACATGATGAAGTCAACGCAGAAAGATACGCGACGATTCGGAAAGAATCAACGAGACCCTTCAAAAGCAAAAAACATGAATGGGAGAAGACGGGGATCGAAAAAATCCTAGAAAAATCCACAGCAAGGAATATCAGAAGTATATCATCATCACCATCGGCACTACAACCGGGAACCGGTCTTGGCCTTATTTAGCAAGTCCTGAGGCTTGTTAAATTTTCCAGCAAGGCTCCCGGAGTCGACTCCATGCCGGCAGAGCTTTTGAAGCATGGAGGAGAGGCAACCGCTCGAAAGATCCACTAGCTCATCAAAACAATATGGGATAAGGAAGTCACCCCGGAAGAATGGATAACCTCAATAGTCGTCCCCACTTTCAAAAAAGACGACAGATCTATCTGCGAAAACTACACAGGTATATCATTGGTCCAACCACATACAAAACACTAACAAATGTTATACTGTGGAGAATCACACCGTATGCAGAAGGAATACTGGGAGACTACCAATGCGTATTCCGTAGGAACCGGCCAAGAAGCTACCAAATGTCCACAATAAGGCAACTGCTGGAAAAGAAGTGGGAATACGGAGAGACGGTTCACCAACTGTTCGTTGACTTCAAAATAGTCTACGACTCAGTTGCAAGGCAAAGACTCTAATATGCCGCGCTCATTCAAATTTGCATGAACGAAAACAAAGTGACGGGGCGGACTAAAACAGGGCCATGGCCTCTCGCCATGTCTCCTTAACCTTGTCATCGAGTATGTTATCAGAAAGGTACAAGACGACAACATGACCGGATCATCCCTGAACGGGGTCACACAAGTGCTCGCATATGCGGATGACATCACCGTTTTGAGCGATAATCTAGAAACTGTATGTAAAAACAGTGAGATCATTATGCCAGCCGCAGGAGAGGTGGGCCTAGAAATAAATAAAGACAAAACAACGGCGAGAGCAAGTGAACCTCAGGGAACACATATAAACGTCAGAGGCAAGATATTTGAAAAAGTTAAAGAATTTAAATATCTGGGAACAATACTGACGGCCCACAACGGGAATGTCAAAGGAAATTACCAAAAGACTGCATTCCGGCAACGCTACTTGGCGTGCAGTCAGTAAACTGCTGAAATCCAAACTGCTATCACGTAATATAAAGCTCCGTGTCTATAGAACCATAATCATGCCGATTATTCTATACGGATGGAAACCATGGCTCTCACAAAACGGGAAGAAAACAAATTCCGCATATTCAAGAATAAAGTTTTAAGGAGTATCTTTGGAGGTGAATATGACGAGGAGGCAGAACAATGGAAGAAACTCCATAAAAACGAATTGGAAGAGCTATACCGCAAATGAGAGTAATCAAGTAGCGAAGATTAAGATGGGCCGGACATGTGGCTCGAATGGGCAAAGATAAGACCGTGCATAGAATTCTTGACGGTAAACCAACCAGAAAGAGACCGATAGGACGGCCGCGACGGAGATGGGAGGACAATGTTAGGTTTGACCTTGAGGAGATCGGATCGGATGGTCAAACCTGGAAGGAGAGCGCACAGGACGGGGAACGATGGCGGAGTCGAGTCGGTGAGGTCTTAAGCTTCCGGGTTCTTACAGGCCAATAAATAGTAGTAAAATAGAAATAGTAGTATCCTTCAGGAGTTGGTAAGCAGGTTTTGTAGGTTGAGTCCCAAAGGCCACCCGCCTGGAGAAATACCATCCCATTAAGCTAGAAGGTCTGTGAAATCGTTGGATTCGGAACTTGGCTGATAAACCCGGCCAAGAAAATAAAATGCATCTTGGGGTGCCGACTCAGAGCTGTAGGTTCGCCTTTCCTGCGTACATTATAATAAATAAAACCCACGTTCTGATTCAAGACTACAACTTCCATAACAAGCCTGGTTGTCCCCAGTATTGAAAAAACACTGTGAAGATCGTAACGGTTTTTTCAATTCCCTTACCAGGTTTTCTTTTAACAGCAAAGTTCAACTAGCTGACTAAGGCAGACACAACAAGGTTGTATTAACTGGACAATCTGACAATATTAAGAATGGATTAGAATTAAAAGTTATTGGCATGGCCTTTCGTATACGGGGGTGGCATGAAAAGTTTCCGACCTCAACGTGAAGATAGCAGCACTCGTCAATAAAAAATATTTTTGTGAAAATGGACAAAATTGAATATCGATTTGTCAAAAAATTCTTGTTTTTGAAAGGTAATACGCCTACGCAAATCAAAGATGAGTTGGACTCTGCACCATCATTTACAACCTAGAAATTTTGGGCAGCTGAATATAAACGTGGCCGTGAGAACTTGGGAGGCGATGAACGTTCGGGACGTCCAAAAACTGCAACAACTGACGATAACATCGTTAAAGTTCACCAAATGGTGCTAGACCACCGCCTAATTAAAGTGAGAGAGATAGCAGAGGCTATGAAAATGTCGAAAGAACGTGTTTGTCACATATTAAATCAAGATTTAGGAATGAGAAAGCTGTCCACGGGTTGGGTGCCGCGTTTGCTCACGTTACACACACAAAGGTGCTGGAATGAACATTTACAACGCCTTGTTGGCGCAGTTTAGGCGCATTAAATCCAAGTTTTGGCGCCGATTAATTACTGTCGATGAAACTTGGATACCCCATTATACGCCCGAAACAAAAATACAGCCAAAACAGTGGACTGCAAAGGATGAATCGTCTCC
This sequence comes from Microdon myrmicae, assembly GCA_963931805.1. Lineage (NCBI taxonomy): Eukaryota > Metazoa > Arthropoda > Insecta > Diptera > Syrphidae > Microdon > Microdon myrmicae. Next base: position 219,707,469 of record OZ007496.1, on the reverse strand, counting down.
AAAAAAAGCAAGAACTGTTTTTTCGGCTGGGAAAGTGATGGCGACCGTGTCTTAGAATAGTCATGGAGTTATCTTAATCGATTATTTTCAAAAAGGAAAAACCATTACAGGAGCATACTACGCATCATTACTTAAAGGTAGAAATTGCGGAAAAATGGCCACATATGCAGAAAAAGAAAATCCTGTTTCACCAAGACAACGCGCCGTCACACACCTCAGCGGTTGCCATGGCAAAAATCCACGAATTATGGTTTGAACTGCTTGACCATCCGCCTTACTCACCAGATTTAGCCCCAAGCGACTTCTTGTTGTTCTCCAATCTAAAAATTGTGTTCGGAGGATAGAGATCTTCGTCAAATGAGGAGGCAATCACCAACAGTTATTTTGCAGAGAAAAACGCCGAATATTATTTGGACGGGTTAGAGAGATGGGAACATCGCTGGGAGAAGTGTGTAGAGTTACAAGGAGGCTATGTAGAAAAATCAAAATTAATTTTAAGAAAAAATGTCTTTTATCTCTGGCGGTCGGACATTTTTCAGGCCACCCTCGTAGAATGGTGATGCAATTTCCCCACAGTACTCTAGACTGGTGTGTCATCTTTTCGCGCGCTATAATATTTACACGCACGTGATTTATGGAATACGTGTATGGCGATCCGTTTGTTTACTTTGGACTATTACCTTGTGTTTGTTTTGCACAAATAAAATCCGAGATGAAGAAATGAAAACCAAGTAGACCAGGATTGAGTTTAGTCTCCTCAGAATATCTTACATTCTTTGACCCAAAACGGTGGTAATTGGCAGGAATTACTTTTCAAGTAACGACGTCAAACATTAAAAAAGTCAGGGACTTATTGATCCGCTGTCATATACATTTAAAGTTTGCACTATTGTTCAAATAATACAAACATGTATCTGTATGCCAATTAAAATGTATTATCCTTGGATTTAATACCGGAGCTCGTGTTAGAGAATTCGCGATTCTCATTTTAATGTCATCGCAAGTTTTTTGCCTCGAATTCATTTCATGGTACTTGCATAATGTAATCAAATAATTAACGGCCGTCGTTTATGTTTGTTACACAATTTCTGAGTTCAGTTACCTTCTGTTTAAATTTACTTTTCCTTCGGTCTCCGGTGAACGACGAAGAGGTCTTGAGCTCCAAAAAGAGTTCAAAGCTAAGGTCGCAGACGCGTGTAGACTAAGATAAATAAAAACAAACAAACCAACGGCCCAATTAGAATTGTTAATCTATAATCGTCGCGACTCAACCTATTCAACATACTTAACGAGATGTATGCTAGGACCCGACGAATGCCTTTCGGTGTCGGATCCGATGGGTCGGATTGACTCTGATCGCCTAGTTCTTACCTGGCTCTTGTTTTGATTTGATTTTTTATTGTCTTGTATATTTTTGTCTCTCCTTAAATAAATTCTACAAATAAAACTACCCGTCGTGAGTAAGAAAAAAGAATGCTACTTTCAAATTCTTAGTTTACGGCGGCGACCAGACTCCAGACATAGTTGTTAATAAGTGTGGCATAGAAAGACAGTGTCTGTTCTAGCTTCATTGTTATTGTATTTTGCTGGTCTCATTAAACAATCTGGTCTAGGTGTCGATTTGAAAAAGAGGCAAATATTTGACCGCGGTTTTGATTTTCAGTGTTTTTTTAACATTCGTTTTAGAAAAGAATATAAAGTTGCTTACCATCACAATTTAAAGGAGACCTTGGTCGGTATGGTCATTGGAAATTGCGAATTGATTGACTGGTGGCGTGAGTTTCTTAGCGCATTAAGGAACAGCCATTGGTAGAACGTGTGTGAAACGCGCATTTAAATGATTGCGGCTGTATCATTTACAATTTTGTTTATGTTAATTTTTTATTTTTCGTTTAACACAAACTTCTGAGGATTAATAAATAATTTTGTTTTTCTAGTAACAATGGACACCGTTGCTTCTCTTTGCACAGTTTTTAACATCTACAGATCAGTTTATACGACATACTTTCAGGCGACAGTGACTCTATTTGCTGAAAAGTGTTGACTAGTGCAGTATTTTCGGTTGTACGTTAATCAGTTGAATTTTGAAATGCATTACGATATTATAATATTATATTTCTTTATCGATAGTTTTAGGTATTAATGGTAAAGATCTTATGTTGCCATACTCAACACTATGTAGCCATAGTCGATGTACTCTTTACAGATTTTGTTCAGCATAAATCCATTTGCAAAGGGCTTGGATAGAAGAACGTGCTTTGAGCTGATGTCACTCAGTTTGGTATCTCAATACTTTTTGTGTTCGTCACCGCTGTTCTTCACTGTTATCATACACCAAATAACTTACGTCTAATTGGCTTCCTTTCTTCGCTAGAAATCCCTATTATAGATGGAGGTTTTCTTACGAACATGGTTCACTGGCCTTGACATAATACAAAGTGGCGCCTGCGCACCAGAAGTTTGGTTATTTTCGGGTTTTCGGAAATTAGAAAAGCCTTGCAAGTGTGAAAGTACTTGTTGGTTTTAGCAAATGTGTGTTTATATCAGGATTATTTAGAGTTTTTTCTTTAATTTCTTTTTTTTCTATTCATTAGATGACAAAAATATTATATAATGTTTTTTTTTTTTTAAATTAACAGCCTTATTTGGTGTTTTTAACTGTACCAACTTCTAACACAATGTGACCTCTGTTCCAACCCAGAACTTAAATCCGTATTCCATGCTCTTCTGTTGAGAGGATCTTGATTCTATAATCGCGCTATGATATTGCTATTGCTATTTTTATACTAACCCGCGCACGAAAGGGAATTTTGAAGTACCCTCAAATGTCAGAGCACAGTGCGAGGTGATGGGGAGGAACTGGATAAGGAAAGGAGGTATGGATGTACATTGGCCTTAAATGCCTGGATATTACAACGACGAGGAAACACATGATCAGGAAGGGCATTCCACATTCGTGTGGTTCGTGACTGTAGCGATCCTAAATCGCTACTCCTATCCAAATCCCCAATAACATCAAAAATCCTATCCATAATCCCATAACGCAAATCCCAAATTTCATATTGAATCAATGAGCGATAAATTAAACCAAAAGTCAATTGTCGCACATTGATTCAATTCCACATAACACATCCAAATTCCATATTGAGTCACATGTACAACGAATTTAACCAAAAGTTAATTCATCATACATTGACTCAATTCCTAAAAACCTTGACATCATGAAATGCTAAATTCAAAACGCATTTCATGATTCCCCTTCCCAGAATCTATCCAACAAAATCCTCAAACAATTCCCAGAACAAAATTCCAATCGAAGCACGCCGTCTTGCGTGTGCTTCTTGGAATTTTGACATTAAAATTGTTGACAAAAGTCAACTACAAAAACTATAAAAGGGCAGTGCTTTTCAATTTCGGGATCAGTAGAAGTACAGAGGCCGAACCATAATCAGCATAATTCGCTGGCCAAATTGTCAGTCAAAATCACACCTCACCCCGTGCACTTTTTAAATTCAAAGAAACAATAAAATGTATTATAATTTATTCCAACTGAACCTTTCGCGTCTTTTTATCCTTTTATTTTCACCCTCGACACTCCGGGCTCTTCTCCCGCCGTTTTGGGAAAACACGGCACGGAGTATATAACATGACTCTCTATGTTCATTTGTGCGCCTGTGTAACATTTTAGTTTGACAATCCAATAATTGTAAAATTTAATTTGATATAATATTTTTTCACTCAATTAAATATACGGCAGTTATATGGAGTACTCACAGTTTGGCGCTACCGGGGTTTGGCGCTTTTCAGGCGTTACCTACCTGTAGTTTGATGGATCAGCTGAGGAATCCTCTACGGTTTACTTCTGGCGGTGGGGGCTGTGATGTTGATGATTGCGTCGATTCCCAGCCTCTGCAGTCAATCGATATCCACCAGCAATCAAACCTTTAGTTTATTGACTGCTGGGGTCAGCGATGAAGGAGATGGGGATTCCTCCCTGACTACTCCCGGCGATGGTGGCTGTGATGTCGATGATGGGGTTTAGTTTATTGATTGCTGTAAATGGATATATTATTATGTTGATACTGTTAATTCTAACTTAATTGGATTCTCGTAGGTCCTCCTGGGTTCCGTGCAAGAGTGGCGTCCTCCTGCCGACTCTGTAATCGTTTATACTTCATCGGCTTCCGTGCCCTTTTTCCTTAAGTTCTTTCACTTTATCCATGGTGTTTCACAATCATCCTCATCATCGGCCCTACAAACGGGATCTGGTCTTGGCCTTGTTTAACAAATCTCTCCACCAGTCCCGATTTCGAGCCGATGTCATCCAGTTTGGCACTCCCAGGCTCTGGATGTCCTGGTCTACGCCATCCCTCCATCGCAGACAAGGTCTGCCGCGCTGTCTCCTTCCATACATCCTGCCACAAAGTACTTTCCGGGCAGGCTCTTCTTCGCACATTCGAGCTAGGTGTCCCACCCACCGGACTCTGCCGAGCTTGATTTTTCTTACAACATTAGCTTCACGGTAGATTGCGTACAACTCATGGTTGTAGTGTCTCCCGAATCGTCCTCCTTCACATACGGGGCCAACAATTCTCCTTAAGACCTTCCTGTCGAACGCGGCTAAGAGTTCAGAGTGCCTTTTATTGAGGACCCAGGTCTCGGATCCATACATGCGTACTGGTAAGACCATGGTCTCGTACAGTAGCAGCTTGGATGTTCTAGATAAATTTCGGGATTTAAAGAGCCTTGATAGACCATAGTAGGCTTTGTTGGATTTGATCAGCCGTTCGCGTATTTTTTCTTCCATATTGTTATCGGCTGATACTATTGACCCAAGGTAGTTAAAGGACTGCACTACTTCAAATTCTTGCTCCACTACCCTGATAGTTTGACCAACGTTATGTCTTCTCTTCGCAGAAGTTGCCACCATGTACTTAGTTTTTCCCTCATTAATGTGCAGTCCCAGTTTTTGTGGCGCCTGCTCGATCTGGGTGAAAGATTCCTGTACCGCCGATTCAGTTCTATCGATGATGTCGATGTCATCTGCGTAGGCAAGTATTTGGTTGGACTTGGTGACAATAGTCCCTCTAGTTATGACGCCAGACTCACGGATTGCTTTCTTCACCGCCAGATTGAAGAGGAGGCCGTCCAGAACGTCCCATTGTCGGAGTCCATTAAACATGTTTATTGGTTTGGACAGCAAACCCGCTATTTTTACTTGACTAGTTACGTTGGTCATGGTCAACCTATAAAGTCGTATCAATTTGTTTGGAATACCGAACGCCCTCATGGCATTATATAGTTCTACCCTGGCTATGCTGTCGTAGGTGGTCTTAAAGTCTATAAACAGATGATATAATGGAATCCTAAATTGCAGACATTTTTCTATCGCCTGTCTAAGGGTGAATATCTGATCAATCGCTGATTTGCCTTGGGACGATGCCACACTGATATTGACCAATGATGACTTTAGCGCATGGGGCTATCCGATATTGTAGGATAGTGAAGAGTATCTTATAGGCGGTATTCAGCAATGTTATACCCCTATAGTTGCTGCACACTGTGATCTCTCCCTTCTTATGTATGGGACAAATTATACCAAGACGCCAATCTTCCGACATCTCCACTTGCTCCCATACGTGCACCACGATCTCATGAACTGCGTGATGTAACGCTGTCACTCCTTGTTTGTTCAGCTAAGCGGGTATGCCATCAGCTCCGGGGCTTTATTTGATTTGAGCTGTTTTATGGCTTTTAATGTTTCCTCAATGCTTGGTGGCGGCAGCGTTTGGTCTTGATCTTGCATTGGTCGAGCCTCCAATTCTTCTGTGAGCTGACAATTTAGCAATTCATTGAAGTGCACTTCCCATCGCTCCAGAATGCCTTCAGGATCGGTGATCATATTATCTGCTTTATCCTTGCAGTAAGTGCAGCGTGGTGTGTATGTGGGGGGTGAGGTATAGTGCCAGACACGGGTACACGGTTCACTTCTTCCCCATCACTTATACCGCTGCATACGAAAACACGAACTCCAAGGAATAAGTCCACGCACCGGACACTGCAGCAAAATGTTCACAGAAAATTGTCACCAAAGAATGAAGCAAACAAACACTCGGTATTAAGTTTAACTGGCTTTATTGATATTTCACTTTGAATTTTTTTACAGGTTCCATAAATAATTTTGGTTATAATTAATCGTTAAACACTGAATTATACTGTTATTTGATTAAAGGCTACAAAACACTGTGAGGAGTTCATTCCAGCTACGGACAACGATACTATGTACACGGTACGGTGGAGATGGAAGCGACCCGACTGCCTCGAAGGTTGGAATAAGACTTTTTATAACCCACCGTACCGGCACGGTACGGTGGATGGCAGGCGAGCCGACCGCCACGGAGATTGAATTACGACTCAACGATATCTTGCTCGTTCAGAGCTCACTCGCTCATCGTGATCATGGTGGTATGTGTGCCTAGAACAAAGAAAGACGTAAAGTGCATTCCTAGGATACGATTTCGGTAAAGCAAATAAAACCGAAATCGTCGGATGCCAATGGAATCTTTGTTGGAACATGTGCGGCTAAACAAAGAGACGATGATCCGATGTGAAAATGTGCGGTTTTAGCTAGGTTACTGGGAAATGGTGTTTATGGCATCGCTAGAAAGGGTACGTATTGAATACCCATTTGCATTGATTATGCTTGGATTTCAATTGATGCCAAGGGACGCGAAATGCCTATTTGCTTTGGATTGCACATTGTGCGACTCAGGGAATTTTATTGCTGGGAGAAAAACGTCTCCAGCCAATGTATACATAAAGAAATTTATCGTATATATGAATGAAGGTAGGAATAGGCGATGCCATGATAATTATCTCTGGCTGGAATGGTTACATGATATGTGAACCAGGAATTTGTCTGGTAACGAATTGGTTTAGAATACCAAATAAGCAAACAAAGAAATCTTACGGAAAATTGTATGCGAAGGGATACATGAAAAGGTAAGTTTTCTTTATAGGGATTTTAAGATTATAGATGGTGATCTATATAATGCGTGAAGCATTTACAGGTACTAATACTGTTGCATTAGCAAACTAAAGGGAGTTGGGTAGTAGTTATGGGGGTTTTTCAGGTAAGTAGACCGTAGGGTTTGGCGGAAACGCTACATCTACCGCGTCATACTGCGGATTATTTGGTAAAACTTCCATGCCTGTTGCGGATCTCGCTCTCTACTTTTCTCTATTTCACAGACAAGGCCTTTTTCCCGGGCACTTTTCTCTTGTCTGTGAAGTCTTTTTTCAGATCTTCTGAGCTCTTTGTATTTCTCCTCGCGTACCTGCGTTCTATGAGACTCGTGCATTGCCCGGTATGCAGCATTCTTACGTTCAGTCGCTAGTTTGCACTCATCATCAAACCAGTCGCTCCGATCTCTACGACTACTGCCTAAAATGGATATGGCAGTACTAATGACAGTATTGTTAAGGCGTGTCCATTTCTTTTCTTCGCCGGCATTCTGGCCCCAGGACTTACTGTCCCTCCGTCGAAATCTCTGATCCGCGTCTCGGTAAGGCAATTCGCGCTCGGAAAACTGTACCAACAAGATAGTGATCCGAGTCGACGTTGGCACCTCGGTATGTTCGTACCATCATCAAGCTTGAGGAGTACCGGCGATCTATCAACACGTGGTCAATTTGTTTGCGAGTGGCTCCATCAGGTGATACCCAGGTTGCTTTGTGGATATCTTTACGCGGAAACTTGGTACTTGCAACGACCACATTTTTTGATGCCGCCAGCTCGATAACACGTAGTCCGTTGTCATTAGTGTTCTCATGTAAACTATGGGAACCTGCGTAGGGCCTGAAGACCGACTCCCGACCAATTTTGGCATTCAATACACCAAGAACGATTTTCACATCGTATCTCGGGCAGGCATTGTGGGCCCGTTCGATGTTCTCGTAGTATTCTTCTTTTTCGTCGTAAGGGGACTCCTATGTAGGTCCGTGAACATTTATGAGTCTTATGTTATTAAACTTGCCTCGTACGCGAAGAGTACATAGCTTTTCGTTTATTGCATTAAAGCCGATGATGGCAGGCTTTAGTTTTTGGCTGACTAGGAAGCCTACCCCGAGCACATGGTGTTTTGCATGACAGCTGTAATAAATGTCATACTCGTTTCTTTGAATAACACCACTCCCGGTCCATCTTATTTCTTGTAATGCTGTTATGTCAGCCTTATATTCGGACAGGGCATCGGCTAGCTGCTGTGCAGCTCGAGCTCTGTATAGTGAGCGGACGTTCCATGAGAAAATTCTTAAATCGTTTAGCCATTTTCGTTTTCGTTTACGTGGTCGTCGTCGTGTATCCGGCTTGTTAAATTTTCCATAATAATTTTTATAATAGTTAGCCTTGCGCCAACTTTGTCAGGATGTCGCTGCATGCATTGGTCCACTACTTGGCGGGTGCCAAAGTGTGTGACCCTGTTCAGGGATAATCCGGCCATGTTGTCGGATTAATGGGATAATCTGGCGTCTTGTACCTTTCTGATGATATACTCGAGCACAACGTTAAAGAGACATGGTGAGAGGCCATCCCCCTGTTTTAGTCCGTCGCGGATTTCAAATGGTTCTGAGAGGTGGTTTTCTATTCTAACTCGCCCTTTGTTTTCGTTCATGCAGATTTAAATGAGGGCGGCGTATTTTTTCGGGACTCCCAGCTCAACTAAAATAAGGTAGAGTTTTTGCCTTGCAACTGAGTCGTGGGCTTTTTTGAAGTCAACGAAAAGTTGGTGAACCGTCTCTCCGTATCCCCACTTCTTTTCCAGCATTTGCCTTACTGTGAACATTTGGTCGCTTGTTGACCGGTTCCTACGGAATCCGCACTGGCAGTGTCCCAGTATTCCTTATGCGTACGGCGATTCTCGCCAGTATGACATTTGTTAGTATTTTGTATGTGGTTGGGGTTTTGGGCAGTGAGATCTGTCGCCTTTTTTGAAAATGGGGACAACTGTTGAGGTTTTCCATTCTTCCGTACTGACTTACTAATCCCATATTGTTATAATCAGTTGGTGGATCTTTCGAGCAAAAGCTCTGCCCGTATGCAGTCAGATCGGGAGCCTTGTTCTTTTTCAATCGATTTATGGGGTCTACACCTTCGTGAAAGAAGGCTCTGGGATCTGAGGATCGGCTGTATGTACGTCTGGTGTTTGTGGTTGATGGGTGCGCACATTGAGGTGGTTTTCAAAGTACTGCTTCCATCTTGTCACGATATTGTCTATTTCTGTGACCAGACAGCCGTTTGCGTCTCGGATTATTTTGGCTCTTCCTCGGTAGTCATTTTATAATTGAGTTTATGTCGGTATATATACATCTGATGATTTTTGCTCTGGCATTTTCTCGGAATTTTTCGATCCGAGTCTTCCCTTATTCGCGCTTTTTGCGTTTGAAAAGTCTCATTGTCTCATTTCCGAACTGTCGCGTATCTTTCTCCGTTAACTCCATCATGTCTGTCTAAGTGGATCACGCTGAGGCATTTACGTTCTCTCTAAGTCAGGACCAGCGATAGATAAACGAAAGCAATCACTATAGGGGTTATGCCCTCGTAGTAGGTGCCGAACTAGATCCATGCAGGAATGCATGTCTCATCCCTTCCACGATAAGGACTTTGTCAATCAGACACCAAAACCTCTCCAAAGATTAGAAATCAATTGAGAGTATCGAACCCTGAGGGATCCAGACAGAGGTGTGAAAATTAAGAAAACAGACACAAGAAATGGAGAGGGTTGATGGTTTTACCGCACTGTACATCACTCGCGTGTATATCATAGCACTTTCCACAGCACTAAGGATCCCAATGGTAGATAACTTTGTACGTCACTTGGACGCGTGTATGGAGATCCGTTTCTTTGCTTAGAATCCCACAGTAAGACTTGTCACACGAACCGATAGTACAATTGGGTATCTTGTGTTTATTTAAGATTCCCAAACGGGATAACACAGTTGACCCGATGGTACGGATCATGAGGCAGCAGCGCACATGCTGTCTCGTCGGCGATCAGAACTCGACTTCGTGTTTTTCGTATTTTCAATATGCGTATCAGCATTTCACAGAATATTCGAATGATGAAATATCTTTGGGTCATTTATATCCCAAAAATGAATTTCAGCATCATGTGACCCACATCTTTCAAAGGGCCCGCGGTCGGTCTAAGCAAATGTACAACATTTTGAAGTGGCGCAACAAAGTTGACACCAACGTTAAATTTCTCTGCTATAAGTAGTGAATCCGATCTGGAATATCGTACACTTATGGTCCTGCATATCTCCGGTCCGAACGGAAAGACTTCGAGTTTTCGAAGAGATACTCCTCAGAGGATGCTTCAATCACTCTAAGAGACCTGAGGGTCGGCACAATACCCTAACTCTCACCTATATGAAGTTGCCTGCATTACCCCTATCGATGAGTACTTGGTACAATTACCATAAAAGTATCTCGAATGCATTCACAACAGCAAGAATATACTTGTATGGGAGTCTTAGGTTCCTGAGCCCTCTCTCCTTCGATCTCTTCGAATTCGACCGACGCAATATCTTATTCACTACAAAACCGAAAAAAGCACCCTTCCCAACAACATCCGCCTCTATAATAGTGGATTCCTGGACCAATCCCGTAGGTTCTACTCCTGACACATTATGCACACGCACACACACTACAAATCATAACAAATACACACACGCACACCGGCCAAAGCGCAGATTATCAGACGCCAAAGACGTAATCTGCGTTTACTATGTACTCAAGACTTGTCGTTCTTGTATGATTTGTTTCTCACCATCTCTAAATCCAAGTAGTTAGCGCTTTTCTTTTTCAGATATCTCAAGACGGGATGAACTTTTGTGGAACAAATATCTTTTTAAATACATGGAGTTTGATCCGGAGAGAAAATGCTTTGGTTAGCTATCGCTGGTATCGCTATACCATACATTCCACAATACGGGGAAGAAAAAGCGAACCTCACATCGAAATTATCCAAGACGCAGTCCGCCACATCAACGATTGGTACTTCGAGTCGGAGCCGATCTAACAAGTGGTCCTTTGAGCCGGATTTTCGAAACCACGAGGACGCCTGTTACCAGATCAGTTAAACCGAGGAAGATGCTGCCTCGTCCCGATTGAGGAGTATCATCTACCCAGACCGCCGTACCGGACCAACCGCTTGCACAGCTAAAGGACTGTTTCCAATGCGTCTTGTGGAAGATTATACCGTGCATGTAGGCAACGGGGCCCAGTAAACGACAATGTCATTCGAGAGACTGGAAATTATATGAAAGTCTAGAGAGTCTTTTGGATCGCAAGTCTGAAAATTAGAAGAAAAAGTATCATCAGATCGATTAAATCAAGAAAGACATTATCATGCTTTATTGGAGGAACATCATTATCCGATGACATCATACCAGCAGCCTGCATGGAAGGAGGAGTATCTCCCATTCGCCTATGACGCAATTACACTGTCCCTATCACCATGCACGACGGAAGAGGGGACTTAGCATGCGTCAACCAATACCGAGGAACTTATGGTGCCCGTATGCAACCAGGAGCTACTATCAAGCCATACGTCGGAAAGGAGAGATCCCATGCTATCCATGCGGACGAGCATTATTAGACAGACGATTTCCAACTCCTGCTCCCAAGTTAAGGGAAGTATCGCAGAAAATTGAGGCTTGATCAATCCGACTGTTAAAAAGGACCGAATTAAGGCGAAATTGCTGGCTGCCAGGAAACATTCAAGATTGCCGAGGCGAAGGCCTGGGTAGCGTGAGCAGAATTCGAATAATTGGAAACGAGCTCAGAAACAGAGAACGAAGCCGAATAAGAAGAGTGTTAACATGAATTAATCGGATCTTGGATCAATCAGTCGAGGACGACGGAGAAAGAGGAGATGCCGCATCACGAAGACAAAAGGAATATTGACATTTAGGAGTTAGTCCCAGCGATGGTAAGGCTTTCTCAAAAGTCAGAGCGACCCAAATGAGGTAATGAAAAGACTAGAGGCTCGCTTTGATAGATCAGGAGTTTGGGCAATGGCAGAATTAACAAAATACAAGACTCTATCGCGACTCTCGGAAAATCCAATTGATTATTGTATATTCGGTACCTACGTGAGAATATCAGTCGCCACCATCATAGCATTAGGAAAGCGCACAACTTGAACTCATAAAAAATGGTGAATGAAATGATTAGCAAGTTGCTGTCAAGTATGAGATACACATGGTGCACGTACCAACACAGTCATAAATGGGAAGAACAACCAGAATTTATGGTTTTCAACTACCTCATAGAGATAAAAGTAGACATGTACGGAGACTTTGCCCCACCGAAAGTAACTTGGGAGCCGACGCAGTCCACCGGCAACCTTTCCGCATGAAGAGAAGCACAGTTTATTAAAGAGTGCAGACCGGAGACCAAAACGAACCACCTCAGAATGAGTATGTCGTGAAGGACATGAACTCTCCAAATATACCAGATTTAAGAAGGCGAGTGTCACAGAAAAATGGAAGATGGCCAAGTTAGCGGGAGGGTTATGCTTTAAATGCCTTCGCTACCAAGGTCGGAAGATCAAGCTACAAGGCGCCTGCTCGCAAGAAGTGTGTAAGAAGCCATCACACCGTACTCAACTCCAACGAACGTTTGATGACACAAAGAAAGGAAACAAGGCAATACCGCCGGACATTTCGATCAAGTGGCGAGCCTGATGACGAACCAAAGAAGCCGAGAGAACAAGTTTTTATTTCGGTGCGCACCATCGGCAGAGGCAGGGCTTCATATTCGCCTGGTGCCACTGTGGGGGTAAAGAAGTATGGTGTGCCGGCACGGAATCTTGCTGGTGGCAAGGGTCAGATTCTTATTTGCATGTTTGTATACTGAAGAATTCGATTTATGGCCACTCGACGCTAGATACGTGTATTTGCTTTTGTCGCTTGGACAAAGGGCTGCCGAGGCCATGGAATTGCCAGGAAAATGTGGTGTGCACGTGTGCAGCAGACTTGCTTGGCAAATGGGGGTGCCGAATAGTTTTCCTACTTATGGTTGTGTATGCAAAAGAATTCTTTTCAGGAAATTTTGAAAATGCATTGGATGCATGAATGGTAAGAATTCTTGGCGGGGAATTTTAGGTAATGCACTAGGTGCATTAAATGTCATTGATGAAGGGAATGTTTACAGGTAACTGCAGATTTGCCAAGGGAGTTGGGGTTGGAATTGTGGGTAGTTCTTTGCGTAAGGCTAGCTTGGCTCTAAAAAGATAGCTCAGTTTTCCTGAGGCTGATCTGGCGATACTCGACTCGTGTTTATGCCATAATACACCCCCACAGACCGTGACGCCGAGCAATTTCAAGCTTTCCCCAGCCTCGAGGGCCCGGCCATTCTTCATCAGTTGTGGAACCGATGATCCACTTTTCTTTGTGAATGTTGTATATTGTGTCTTCGCTGCATTGAAAACGACGAGATTGGCCCTTCCCCACTGCAGGGCCCTATCTAGATCCTGCTTCAGAGAGTCAATCTGTCTACATCTCAGGTGATGCGACGCAGATGCACCAATCGGTCGAACACTCGAAAATTAGGAAATAACATAAGCGTACTATCATCCGACAAACGGAACACCTTGTTATCCGTCGTCTCCACCAAATCATTTATTTGAAGCAAGAACAAGGTTGGAGCCAAAATAGAACCTCGGGGCACCCCTGAATTAACAGGATACAGATCCAAACACTCGCCGTCCACAACAACCCGGATCGATCCAGTCGCAAAGCTGTTGAGAAAGTCCATATGAACAAAGTTTGCACAGCAATCCCCGTGCCAGACGCGGTCAAAAGCCTTGGAGATATCCAATGCGACTGCCCTTGACTCACCATGCCGTTCAATCGCAGATGTCCATATATCGGTTATAAGTGTCAAAAGGTCTGTAGCGTTCTACGAACGCACAATTCCGCGCAGGTAAGGTTCCTACCTTCAAAGAACTTACTTAGCTGAGAGCGTTGCACGCGCCCACAGACGCGTGCCCCAAAGTCCCACGATAGGGCCTGCAACTCGCAGCCAACGTTGAGACCGACACCAAAAAGCAAGGAACTGAACGTCCCCAAAGCTTTTTAGGTCAAGCTCAACAATTATAACTCTTCATGCCTGAAACAAAGGTATAAACATCCATGCGTTCTATTCCTAAAAAAAAAAAAAAAACAATTCCCAAAATGCCATACATGCTGCCTGCGCCCAGGAACATCTCATCGAACCGGCAATTCCGAAATTCAATACAAAAGAATTGCTATCATCAAAGAATGAGCCGATCAACGGATGCACGTGCGGGTAATCTAACGCAAGGACCACCCAAATCCGTTGAACAACAGAAGGCAGCCACGACCTATCGCAATCGAATATATCTCAACGAGACATCCGATAATTTATGAGGAGTTAAGCTAACAAAGGCAATACTCCGGTCCCACGGCCACGCTAGAATTTCGCACCATTATAAAGATCTAATGGATTTCGATTCCGGGTACCAAGTTCAAATAAGTCCCACGGACTCCACGTCAAAACAATCGCCGAATATCTCTGGTCTGGGCGCCAGATGTTCTGTGCAAACAGAAGGCCGTGGAAATGAAATTCTATCAGCGATAATAATGATGTATGCAAAGATGACTTTCCCCTTTCAGGAAACTACAAAATATCCCGGGGGATGTGATAACATGCTGCTAGCAGAAATTCGGAAGTTCTGTTAGCAGAGCAAATAGGGAATATTTTCCGGATAGATACAGATACCAGTTTGAATCTGGGTATCTGGGTGAGCAGGATATTGTTGAGGGCAGATAGACAGTCTGATTTTGATCGTCACCGAGACGAGTTTTCGTCAAGGAGCAGCGGTAAGGGCGGAGAGAAAGATACGCGAGCTTGAAGAAGTAAAGAAACGTTTCGAGTGTGTCGGAAGTTTAGTGTTATCGTAGATTCGATTAAAAGTTACGCGTCATTTACCCCATAACAAAATATAATTGTGCAACAGAAGGACGAATTCCAACAGTAAAATAAAACCACGGAAAATGAACAACGAATACAAGTGTTTTAATCGTCGCTATCATTTGCTCCGGTTTCGTTTTGTTTTCCTGCGAACAGTGTTCGGCGGAACACTGCATCATCGAGTATAGACCAACGATCCGCCAAAGGTCTCCCGTGGACCGTCTGCCACGGAATCCGTATTGACGATCATTCAGAAGTCCGTCGCACTCCAAATACTTAACTAACTCTGTATTGATGACTTTTTCCATTACCTTAGATAACATAGACAGTATTGCTATCGGGCGGCAATTTTGTGGGTGACACTTTTTTCCCCTCTTTGGAATTGGCTGAACTCGAGCGATTTTCCAGCAGGCAGGAAAGGTCCTCCGTGCATAAGATAAGCGCAAGAGTCTGCCAAGAACCGGCGATAGTTCTGGAGCACAGTTCCTAAAGACTATTGTTGGTATTCTGTCCGGGCCGTTTGCCTTCCTACAATCCAGTTCACGTAGAATGCGTTGAATAGTGCGCCAACGAAATCTAACATCCCGCATCGAAGACCGTACCGGCGAGATCACAGGTGGGTCCAAAAGGCCGGGATCGAGGTTTGAATTCGCGGAAACTAAATTCGCGATCACATTAGCTTTATCCTTTGATTTCGTGACTAACGTCCCGCTGTCCGTCACTAACGGAGGGAAAGAGGAGGATGCGAAGTTACCGCTGATAGCTTTTGCCATTGACCAGAAGGAGCGCGAACCAGTTGGGCACCGAAGGAGTTTATTGATCAACCTGTCGTTGTGAGCCTTCTTCGCGGTATCAATCTCCTGGTTGCACACGTTTCTGATTCTAACAAAATTCGTTCTGTTAACACCGGTGGGATTGGAGCGCCATTGCTTAAAAGCTCTATTTTTTGCCGCTATAATCAGCTCGCATTTTTTGTCAAACCAAGGTGTATCAGACGAACTTCCTTTGATGGAATGTGGAATATACATCTCCATCCCGAGAAGAATAATCTCTGATACCGACTCCGCGCAAGCGCTAACATCGGAGTTTCCGAAGCACACCTCCGACCATGGAAAGAATGCGAAGAAATCTCGCAAATCGTCCCAGTTAGCAGCCCCATTCTTCCACACATGGCGAAGCTGCCTAGGCCGGTTATTCGCTTGATATGCAAGTGGTTGCGCGACAGATACCAAGCAGTGATCCGAGATGACGCAGAAACCGGTATACGGTATAAATACTCGGTTTGGACGTCAAAAATAGATCCAGGGTGTTCGCATAATCGCCTCGGGCATCCGACACTCGCGCTGGCTCCCCCACGAGTTGAGTCAAATTGTGGCTTACAGCAAACATCTCCGCCATCCTCTCAGCCTCGTCGGTTCTGTTAGAATGTAACAACCAGCCGGAGTTGTGCACATTTGTGGCGGTTCTTGTGAACGCCACTACTTACCTGCTTATCTACCACCAGGTAACCCCTTTTCATAAGTGTTCTGTTCCAACAAAGCGTGTACTCACCTGCATTGGTAATTCCTATAACCAAAAAACCTGTAAAGCACAATGTCTGCTGATACGAAAAATTATATCAGCAATAACAGACATTCCCTACATGGGCATGTAGAAACCTGAAAAGCATGACTTACCTGCCCATGCGACTAACCATCGCTGCAATGCTTAACTGCGCTGAAGTAAAACACCATCAGCAACACAAGCGTTCCTATAGCAAGGGCAAATTGGTCGCACATCTAGCAACCATTGCAACATTGCATTAGTCCCTACCAACGAAATGTCTTCTAAGAAGTCGGCTACAAAGCCACAAGAGATATTTCTTCCCTTTGGTTCCTTCATGCATGCCCACATCGGTCGCTAAATCAAGCCACACGAAATGGAAACTCGCACCTGGTCGCAAAAAGGCATCGAGAACTCGATAGTGTAAATACACACACGACGGTTCGACCCCTGTTGATGCCAACAACAACATGCGCACGATCAGCAATCATGCTACACGTAGTCGCTGATCGTGTGAATATTATAACCCTTTTCAGAACGACTCGCCCCAGCTGCGAATGTGTTTATTTTTATTTTTATTCAAAGTCTATGGTTCGCATGCTGGGCGACACACGCGATGAGCACCAAAGGGGATCATCGTGTGTGTGTTTCAATCCTTCAATGGTAGGGAAAATGCGAAAAGGAAAATGACCAAATATGGTCATCGAGGTGATGGATAGAATTTTGGTATTCTGTCGCTTCGGTGGCAATAATCAATCGCGTCTTAGATTCCGTGAGGACAAGTGGTGCCTCACGTTAAAAAATCTCTCATGGGATGTCCCAAGATATGGAGTAGATAGTCGTGGTGGATACGCTATAGATCAGAGTGCTTCAAAACGAAATTAATAAAAATCTCTCATGGGATGTCCCAAGAGATCGCTATAAACGTGTGCGGACTAAACAAGTTCCGTGTAGAATTGACGTGAACTTCATTTCAAAATAAATTGTGTGGCGGTGTAAAAATCAAACTATATTTTGAAGCAAATATAATCAATAGAAACTAAGAGTGCGTGTATGCAAAAATCAAACTATATTTTGAAGCAAATATAATCAATAGAAACTATGAGTGCGTGTATGTAAATAAATCAAACTATATTTTGAAGCAAATATAATCAATATAAACTAAGTAGTGCGTAATAGTAAAACATATTCTGCGTTACACATAGCGTTAAATGATAAACCCACCATGGAGTCGGATAACTAAGTATCGTTTGTTTTATTATTGAAAATAAAGAACCTTTTGTGTTACCAGAGTAACCAAGTGTTTTGCTTCTACGGAAAATTCGCCGTCAGCGGCCGGACTGGGTTGGCGTTCTGTTTCCACTAACTAAACGTAAACCCCACAACACCACACAAAATAGAATTGAGGAAGCGCGACCGTCCCCGCACACGAATCAGTGAGGAACTTGGGGGAGTCGTGCTGAACCAGTGTCAGGCGGACACCTTACCAGAGACCGATACCTCCATACATTAAAATCGCAAAGGACAACAATTTCAGAAGCTGGGTGGTTGATCTGTATCCAGTCGACGGTATGTGAAAGATGGTCGAAAAATGTCGCCGGTTCATCGTCATTCGGGGAGCGGTGAAGACAACAAAGAAATTTAACAGAATTCCTCAGCACGACCCCCAACCATATGATGTCCATATTATTGGGTTCCAACGCCTCCATCCTCTAGCAAGCGAAATTGGTCCGCGCGAAGACGCAGACTCAGGCCTTAAAACGGAATCTCGAATGTAAGTCGTATCCTGAGCAACGAAGATATGTCGAATCAGTTGACGAATCGACCTGGGTCTCAGTTAGGGCAAGAATATCAGGTTTCGTTGTTTGCAAATATTGGTGGACGGCGTTTACATTGGTATTGGTGAAACCGATGCCCCTGATGTTACAAAATGGCGTCACGTGTCAGTCCGGGCCATCAGCCACACATCCGAAACACCGTCGAAGATTTCTCTCGACGATATCGCGGAATGTACAGCGTGACGGGATGGTATCTCACCTTGGGACCGACTACCACCTAACCAACCGTTTCTCGAACTGGTCCATCAGCCAAGCCACGAAAGATGGCCAGGGATTCTCCCGACCATTTCACGGGGCCTATAGCTTAATGGGGTGGTATTTCACCGGGCGCACAGGGCGTTGGGACCCCGGCTACCACTCGGCCTTTAGTCGCCTCTTACGACAAGTCGGCTTAGCTGTGAGTATATTCTAACGCCCTACTCACAGAGCACACTATAATACTCGACGAACTCGTTTTTATACTAGATCGGGTACTTGCCGATCTATATATGCATAAATTTGATGGTCCAGTTAGCACACCTTTTATCGTTTTGAAGATGTGCTCTTTTTCACTCACTAAGGCTCTGTAAAGGTTGTTCTACCAGATTCTTAAGTCGGGGAAAGGCAACGAATAAATTACTAAGTCTTAACAAAGGACACCCTTCGTCTCTCTTTTCATATCGGCCGCTAAAATCAACTTCAGTTCTAGTGAAGGTTCTGAAGTTATTATTTCAACTCACGAGATCTCTTGAAAAAAAAATTGGTTGGCCATTGTGACTGTCAAATAAGTTGTGACAGCAACGGGTCCAGAGACGATCTAAAGTCATACCTCATCGAAAAGCAGAGTTGGTTCACTAAGGTAAAGCCAGATTGTCGCACTGGATATCATCAAAGTAATCAGCAGAGTTTGACAGCACACCCTATCAAAATTGCACTCTTATGAAGTTGGTGCAACAGAGACTATCTTTCCGGGCATTTTATTTGAGTAATACTTGTTGAGGTTAAGCGTGCATCCTTTATGATTAAATCTAGTATTCAACAGTGGTTCTGTCAAGCACTCTATTTACTATTTTTATTATTGCATTAACTTTTTGCGTATCACCCAAAACTCAGTTCATTCCTTTGCCGAAGACCACTCGTTGAGCCTCTCTTACTGTAATTACTATGCGTGGTCAAGCCCTTAAAAATGAAGGGCATGTATAGTGATAAATATATATTAGAATGTGTTCTAATGTGATTTTGGTGCTAGGCGAAATTATCAAGCATCTTACATCGCGGATGAGCGAAGGACAAAATGTTAACGTCCGCCATCCCATCCACTTGCTATCTATTGCGGGTGCTTCTTGAAAAAGGGTGCTCGAGGAGCAGCCGTGAATTTAGATACATACAATATTTACTTGACCGACAAGTGTACGGAATATAATAAAGTAGACATAGATTGACGCGTATTGAGTGGAACTGACAAGAGGAAACCTAATTCATTTTTCACTCGGAACTTATTTTAACAAAATTTTAAAATGTTGTGCGAACAACCGTATTACCCCGCTTGCATATGCGAAATACATAGATATCGTCCCTATGTTCATCTTACGGTTCTACTATTAGACTGTTGGCAGCGTGAATACGACAAGAGGCCTTACATACATTTTCAACTGTCACGCACATTTTTCGAGAAACGCACACGGCGGACTTTCAACGAAGACGACTGGAAGGTTCTTATTAAATTTCTTTTATGCCGCACTCTTAAAAGCGTAAGAATATCTAATATACCCATGTTAATCTATGACGAAAAAGACATGAAAAGGTTCGTGAGGGGCTTGCTGAATGTTGAAAATATTGTTCTGAAAGGAGTTTCTCTGCCTGTCTTGTTTTTGAATACATTCCTTGAAAAGATTAGCAAGTGCAAAGTGATAAATTTCGACATAAGTGAAAACGACCTGACGTCTGACCACCTACTCTTGCTGCGGTGCATCCTCATGCAATCGTATACAATCAAGGAATTCAATATGGCTTGCTGCTTCATTAATGAGAACACTTTTCCTATAGTTGCAGACGGCATTTATAAATCTACAAGCCTCAAATCTATTGACATTAGTCGACCTTGCCCGATGTCACCAGTAAGTATATTTGAGAGTCTTAAATTCATTACAGTTGTCTCTCAACTGATTTGGAAAAATACGCTAACAGAAATCCATTTGCGGCAATGCAACTTAAATGGGCATGACATGGAACCCTTGTCGGAATATTTGGGTGTAAAGAACTCCAAATTAAATACATTGGACCTGGCAGGAAACAACATCGTCTCCTTAGGTACGGAGTATCTTTTTATTGCTATAGCGAAAAGTAAGAGATTAAAAGTGTTGAACTTAAGTGCCAATAACTTGGGTTGCAAGGGAGGCATCGTTATTTCTAGATACCTTGCGTTCACTGTTCTAGAGTCACTTGATATTTCCCACAACAATATTGAAACACAAGCTATGTATCAACTACTTAGTGCCATCAAGAAACCCTGCGAATTGAAGATTCTAAAAATGTATGGCAATGATCTGGACCCAGTAACTACCGGTGTGTTGAAGCGTCTTATAACTGCAAACGTTCTACATCAATGTGACATTGACGTCACGTACACCTTTGATCATTCAAAAATGGAATGGTGTACCATACCGTCGTTTAGTAAAGGTCGCATCCATACTTAACTTTATATGTTAGTTCCGGAAAAGCGGAGACCAAATTCTATGTGGTTGTTTATACTATTCAATAAATTTGTGATACTGTGATATTTCAATAAAACCAGTTTAAAAAAATAATGAAACCTAATACTTTTCAAATGACTATTATTTCATTTTACTTTTCCTTTTTCGAAAACTTAATCAGAGATAAACAAAATTTGGCTCTCTCGGTAAAGCCATTGATCGGCTTCTATCGCAGAGCGGTATGACAGATGAAAATCTTCTTATGGAATCAATTAAGAAATATCCGATCGCTGTTTGTGATACAGCATTCAATGCTTTGTAGGACACCACAAGTCCTTGAAGATGCCATAAGCGACTTTAGTTTCTCGAAGGTACCACAAAGTACAACAAATTAAGTTTATGGGAGATAGCAGAAGCCAGAGTGCCCTAAATCTAGGAATCACACACAGTAACAGTGCCACACACACGATATCGGTGCAAGTTCTACTGACCTATAAGAGGTTGCATAGTAGTTACCTGCCTATTTTGTCATTTGACTAGAATTGACAATGTGATATCAGCTCAATCGAAGGAGTTTTAGTTCAAGTCAAATTCATTAAAAGGAAGGTGGACAGTCGGCCTTCCGGCGCAAAACTAATGACCTTGCCCGAAAAAAAAAAACAAATCATTATGGAAAATTTAACAAGCCTCAGGACTTGCTAAATAAGGCCAAGAACGGATCCCGGTTGTAGTGCCGATGATGATGATGGACAGTCGGCGTAGCCAAAAATTGGACCTTCGAGTCGGTCTTAGTAACAACGAGGGTGCCTGTCACTAGATCGGTTAACTAAAGAAAGACGCTACCACGCCCTGTTGAAGGAACACCATCTACCTCATCATCATCATCGGCACTACAACCGGGAGCCGGTCTTGGCCTTATTTAGCAAGTCCTGAGGCTTGCTAAATTTTCCATAATGATTTTTTTTTTCCGGGCAAGGTTATTAGTCTTGCGCCAGAGGCACCACACCATCTACCTAGCTCCTGAAATATCGCACCGTGCCAGCCGCCTGTACAAAAAGAAGAGTGTGGGGAAGAAGTATGTAGCGGACACGGACACTCGGTTCACTTCCTTCCTCCTTCCTCCATCATCCACTGAACGAAAGTTCCGCCGCAAATTATCCACAAACGAAAGAAATAAATACACCCAGGAACTGCGGAAAATTAAACACACTGACTTAGTTTGTTATTATTAATGATTTTTTATTTCACAACGAATCTCAATTCAAATATTTCACACGTTAGAAAATTACACTTTACAATTAGAGAGGTCTTGGGGGGAAATTCCGAGCGAGGGAGGGAAAGAACAATTACATTACACATATCAACACGTCAAAGTTAATTGGTATGAACTGAACCACGATGGGAATATCAGCTTCGGTGGCTGTGACACTTTTTGGCCAACGTACTCAACACTACAACAAGACTCCGTGTATATATCGCGTCTTCGAAGCGCTACGGAGAGCGGGAGGCGAACCGACCGCCGCGAACGGTGGTTGTAATAGGACTCGGCGATATTAATTCGCTATCAAAATAAATTCGGCCAGTGAGTGGCTCTCTTAAATTAAGGTACACATGTATGTGTGAACATTGGTTCATTCGTGGGACGAAACCATGAGAACGAATCTAAAACAAAGAAAGGGCATAATGTGCATCCTTGCGATGTGAGTTCGGCTAAGCAAACAAGCCGAATCTCATTGGATGCTAATTGGGTTTTTGTTTGCTCAAGCCTCGAGGTCATGGGGAACGGACCCAGGGAAATTAAAAGACAAAGAGACCGTATAGATCGTTGTCTAGGATGTGCATCGCGGCTAAATAAATAGACGACGATACATCGAAGAAATGTGCTAAAAGCAAATATGGGACGAGGGCATCATAAAAGTCTTAGATGAGTGACGCCCTTGTGTAAATAGACGATTAGACATTGGGAAAAGGTGCTAATGGGTTGCGATACTTTATACAATGAACATTGTATATCGTATCCTAGGTCGGCGGCCGAAACGAATCCCATGCTTTCATTTGTATATGCGGGGTAATTCGTTGTAAGGAACGGATTCTATATTTGCATTGTTTATGCTTTGAATTCAATCCGGTGGCTATGCGCGAAGTCGATGATTGTTTGGAGATTCAAACAAGGAGCATTTCTGGGTAAAGTGCTTGCAGCTGTATCGATATTTGCAAGTCATTGCGAAGCAATTCAGATGGTTACACAATAACGGTTTGTATAACATCTATGCCAATAGTGACTCAAGTGTCGAACTCTAGTGTGAGTGTTTACCCTAAACAAGAATTCGGTTCTTGGTCGCTAATGCAGAGATGCATTGATGCCTGCACGAATGCCCTTGTGGGAGAAATTCTTTACGGGAATTCCTAGGTAATGCGTAGGTATGATTGGGATCTGTGATAAATTTGGATAGAATTCTTATGGGGAATTTTTGGATTCGAATGAATGAATGAAGGTAAGAATTCTTTTCCAGAACCTTTTAAACAAATAAGTTTGATAAGCTTGATGCGTGAAGCATTTACAGGTGCTAATGCGGCTGCATTAGCGGGATATTATGGTAGCAGTTATGGGGGTTCTTCAGATAAGTCGCAGTGGGGTTTGGCGGAACCGCCACAAGAGTACTTCCCATGTACCTTGTGGGTGATAAAACCTATCGCAATGCACACCGGAAAAGGGAAATTAATACGGGTCAACACCATCACAGGCGTTATCGTGTCCCCCACTTCCACTCCCATATGTCATCAGGAGTACGTATCGAGCGGTATAATTGAAGAAGAGGGAACTCTCCCGTGCGCAGATCGACGCACGATTCATTTCTATCGCTTCCAAGTTAAGGAAAGCATTGCGCGAGTTAACAATTCACGCAATCACCAAACCGCAAGAGAAGGAAATATCTTTTCTAGTACGGTTCGCTTCCGTGCTTCTCGATCAACGAGCAAGACAAGCGAACGATGGATCCTGAATGGATGCTTGTTGTATGTTGAGTCCCGGTCCTTCGAATTTGGGTTGGACCTGGAGTCATGCGAGCCTTGTAAGTCCATCGACGTGGTCGGTGTTGTATATCGACGTTTAAACTGTTAAAAACTATAAATTCGAAGTGCCCGAAACTAACACAGTCACCAAGGACCTCTCACAGCCGTAGCCGTAGAAAAAAGCAGACTGCTTCTTTTTTGAAATTTGATAGACTTTATTTTTGGGTCTTTACACCACTCGCGCTGCATACTAATCTACTTTTCTTCTTCCTTGAACTCTCGGACACGGAGCCCTTTATCGTAGATCCTTTTTGAGGTTTTTTGCTATCCATTAGCGTGTCTGGCTAATGCAAACAAGAGATTATATTGGACTTTAAAAGGAGTCAGAGTCCATGGGAAATAGGTGAGAATATGGATCAGAATTTGGGTCTATTTGTGCATGTCATAAAACATCTGGTTACAATGCGTATGCATTGTGATATTTAGAGTGGCGGAGTTGTGCGTCGGCGGATCAAATGGACATGGGTTTGTTTGGACACGCGTTTGATTGTATATACAATGCATTTGAAAAATGTACATTGTGATGTTCGGATTTTTGGAATTGAATTCAATGTCCGGAATTGAACGTTTTGGTTCAAGTTGCTTGACATTGAATTTAACGTAGATTTGGGGATATGAATATATGATATTGGATGGGAATTCGATTTGTATCCATTATGGATGTCTGGGAAAAGGAAATGTGGCACGAAAATGGTAGGACTTCTTGGAGCACTAAACTACGCAGATAACAGCAATAGAATTTTTATGGAAATCACAAACCGTGGGAATATTATGATTGTTACACGCAACGCCTATCATCGCCTAATACTTACGCTTTTGGGGCCACCCCCAACCATTAACAGGATTCCCTCTATGGGAACTCCCATATGTTGATTAATCCTAGTCAACATATCCAATGCAATGAGTACCTGTCAAAGTGCTAAATGCATACACAGGCGAATCATGGAATCCAGACACTACATCTGGGAAAAAAATCGATGACAGCACAAAGAAAATAATGTGCTACTCAAAACAGAGAACAATTCCATGGTAACGAAGCAATAAGATATACAAAATATTTATTTATTTAGTTATTATCAACTAGTAATGTAAAATTACATATCAACAACTTAACATAATGAGCCTAGCGGCGGGGACTGTTGGCTCTGTACTTTTAATTTACAATTTAATCTTAATGCTATTTGCAAATTTATTTACTATTTCTATGTTGTCGGTAGTGGGATCTGCTATTACTATTACTATTTATTGGCCTGTAGGAACCCGGATGTTCATGACCTCACCGACTCGACTCCGCCATCGTTCCCTGTCCTGTGCACTCTCCTTCCACGCTTGACCATCTGATCCGATCTCCTCAAGGTCAAACCTAACATTGTTATCCCATCTCTTTCCGGTTGGTCTGTGGGGGTTATCTATACCTCACGGAGAATCAACCCCCAAATCAAAAACGGCAAAAGACAAAAGTGCAAAAAAATAAACAGTCTTTCCTTTCTTCCTCTACTTCCCCGTACACTCCCCACTCCAAGTTTACCGTCCGCCACCACGAAACTCTCCCGACGACGATCAACTTCGAAACTAACCGAAGAAATCATCACCAGGCAAAGACTGGGTTTATGCACTATTTATTGGCCTGTAGGAACCCGGAAGTTCATGATCCACCGACTCGACTCCGTCGCCGTTCCCTGACCTGTGCGCTCTCTTTCCATGTTTGGCCATCCGATCCGATGTCCTCAAGGTCCGACCTAACATTGTGCTCCCATCTCCGTCGCGACCGTCCTGCCCTACACTTTCCCGTTGGTTTACCGTCAAGAATTCTATGCACTGTCCTATCGTTGCCCATTCGCGCCAGATGTCCAGCCCATCTTAATCTTCGCGACCTGATTACTCTCACTATTGTAGGTTTGCGGTATAGCTCTTCCAATTCGGGGTTGTGGAGTTTCCTCCATTGTTCTGCCTTCTCGTCATATTCACCGCCAAAGCTACTCCTTAGAACTTTATTCTCGACTACGCGGAATTTCTTTTCTTCCCCTTTTGTGAGAACTCATGTTGCGCATCTGTAGAGAACAATCTGCATGATTATGGTTTTATAGGCACGGAACTTTATGTTCCGTGATAGCAGTTTGGATTTCAGAAGTTTACTGACTGCACGCCAACTAGCGTTGCCGGAGTGTAGTCTTTTGTTAATTTCCTTCGACATTTCGCTACTGGCGTTCTGAAAAGGATAATCTCGGTTTTCTGGAAATTAGTCTTTAATTTCCAGTCGTCGCAAAAATCTTTTATTTTGTTGAAGTCATCTTGAAGGTACCTGTTGAGAACGTCTATTTTTCCTCCTGTTCTGCACACCAGTATGTCATCGGCGAACTCACTAGATCACTAGTGTAAATATTGAATAGAGTGGGAGAATTCACAGCTCTATGCTGCAAGCTATTTTTAATTTGGAAGGTCTTGTTGGAGAGTATGTCCCCGCATTTCACCACAAAATGTTTGTCCATTATCATATCATAAATGATGTATAGCAGATATTGCGGCATACCCAGGTTTGTCCATTTATAGACAAGTCCTTCCAACCATACGGTGTCGAAAGCCTTTTCAAAGTCAACCAATGTTGACGCCTGCATATTGTCGCCTTGCCTTGTTCCACTGCATATCGGGAACAAGTTTCGTCGCTGCATGAACTGTATCCTGTCGCGCTTGAAAGCCAAACTGGTTGTTGGGGATGATATCATTTTCATCACACCAACCTATCAGTGTTTTGTTTATAATTTTTTCGAATACCTTGCTGATGTTGGGAAGCAAGCTGATCGAGCGCAGATTGGCTGGATTGCTCTTATCCTTACCCTTTTTGGGGATAGGGGGGACTACTGCAGTCTTCCAATGGGTTGGATAGTGTGCACTGTTTAGAGCGTTGTTAAACAAAGCAGTGGCATTCGGCTTGGAGCAGATTGCCTAAATTATCCCTTCTTTCAATGTGGATTAGTGAATTTATATTCACAGCAATAATTTTATGGTTTAATTCAGACGGAGGGTTGAAGATTTTGATGTGGAGAGTTATTTGAGAACAGGGTTGAATAGAGAGTATCTATTCTTGCCCTTTGTTCAGTCAGTATGTGGAGGTTCTTTAAGGGTGTATTCTGGTCTACATGCACGAATTTAACGCAATTTTTGAAGTGCTGTAAAAAAAAAGCAATCAATATTTTTATTTTATAGGATGTTTATTAATATTTCAAGAATACAGTAAAACAATTGAAAGTAAAAAATTCAAAATTCAAAAAGTTAGCATCTGATGAAGTGGGGGATCTCAAATAGTCCATAAATATTGATTGCTTTTTTTTACAGCACTTCGAAAATTGCGTTAAATTCGTGCGTCTAGACCAGAATATCCCCTTAAAGCTTACGTGAAGAACCCCCACACATGCACCTCGATCACCAGCATACCTGAAACATTTCCTTTCTCGAGGACATTTACTGCATTCAACGCGTTATCTAAGAATCTCTAAAAAGAATTCTCCCAGCATTCACGCATTTAATGCTTTATTCAAATTCTCTGAAAGAATTCTTTAAAGTACTTACCTCATCAGATAAAATGCAATGTCGGACAGCTTGTTTATGCAGCTGCAATAAACCGACCCGCGATTCGTTTGTCCAATCGACAAACAATTACCGCATCCCAAGCATTATCATCAAAACCGAATTCTCCAGCATTTCCTAATTCAAACAAGTACTCGGTTCCTACTGCAGTCAGAGATGCCATAAACATCTAAAACCCATTAGCACCTTTTCCTAATGGCGATGCGTCTATTAACGCAACTGCACTACTCATCCATGACTGTAATGATGCCCTTATTTGCTTTTAGCACCATTTCCCCGATGTATTGCCGTCTATTTATATAGCTACAACGCACATCTGAAACAATGATCTACACGATCACTTTGTACAATTTTGGTTCAACATTTAATTGCGTTTCTCGTGGCCTTGGTGCATGAGCAAACAAAGATCTACACGATCGCACTCACACATCACCGAAATTTAGCCAGCAGGATTTCCTTACTGGTTACTCACCACATAGAGAGAAATGCCCCCCCCCCCCCGCCGAATCCCTCCTTTAACTGAGGATTGAAAGCAAGAAGGAGTTCTTTCCTCAGTGAGTCTTATTCCAACCACCAGTGCGCACACATCGCCATAGGAGTCGTTTTCCATCACCCGACCGAGCCGGTCGGTTGCCCACCTCCGCTCCCGTAGCGCTGCGGGACACGGACACACTCGGAGTCGTAATAGTGTAAATCAAGTGTCAAGTCTCTTCTTGGAAAAAGTGTGAAAATTGCGATGAGCGCATATTGAGACAGATTAAGTGAATAACAAATATATTCAATTAAAAGCAATTTTTCTTGTGACACCAGTATAATACAAAAAGTAACCATAAGTAAAAACAAGGACCTTAAGTCAACAATAAATATAAGAACAAAGTTAAAGTGGAAATAAAAAGACCTTAAGTCAACAATAAATATAAGAACAAAGTTGAAGTGGAAATAAAAGAATCAAGGATACGAAAACAATGTTTCATTTGTTTCGCTTTCTTCTGGGTGTTTCCTTTTACTTGCTTCTTGTGGACGGTGTGTTGCGGAGTTTTGTTTTGTTTTGTTTTTATGGAACATTTTGCTGCGGCGGAACAATCAGTGAGTGCACCAATCAGAGAACTTCTAAATTGTGAGGACGAAGTAGAGCCCTGCGCCCATGCCGGCGCCACGACGTCGTCCCCCACAAGTGTTTTTTGAAATTCGGCAATTGTCCTTGCATGATTAATAACACTGTTATTATTTCTGAATGTGCCTCTGGCGCAGGCATTCTTCCATTACTATATGTTTCTTCCATGGATACTGGTTGCTTAGCAGCACCAGCCATTTGTGCATATGACACACAAAGAACCACGAAATTGTTGTAAGAACGAGTTTTCATTTTTTTCTCTTCTTCAATTTGTTTCTTTTTTGATTCCAATTTTAATTTCATTTGTTGAAATTTAGGACATCCTCTAAAATTTGCAGTGTGACCTATATTTTTACAGAGGACACAGGACAGTGTATTCCTATCTGGAAGCTGTTCCTTTCCCAAGGGGCATTCACCAATGATATGGTCGGAGAGGCACTTTACGCACTTGAATTGCATGTGGCAGTTTGATGCCTCGTGCCCGAACCATTGACAACGCATGCACTGCAATACGCGATCGGTTTTTCTTATTTTTTCCCAACTTATTGTTTGTTGATTGAGGTGTTTGATGAATCGGAGAGAATCAACTTTACTGTTGGGACTCAGTGATACAATAAAGAAAGGCAATTTGCAATTGCGTTTTTTGGAGTTAGTGGTAGAGAAGGGTTTCCACCTGTAAATTTTAAGTTGTTTTTTAATTCCTCGAATACCTTTTCAGGGGAAAAACATGCGTCAACTCCTTTTAGGAGCATGGAGATTATTTTCTCCGATTTCGGGGTGTACGTGTAGTACTCGCTTTTTGTCCTACCCAAAGCAGTCATTACTTTGCGATAACCTTCAATATCATCGCACATTAATTTTATTTTGGAATTATTTATTTGTTTCGTTTTGAAATTTTTGCAAGTTAACTCACCTAATTTTATAATGTCCTTTGTTTCCATGGACGTAATTATTATACGCGGCGCCTTTTCCTTTCTGTTGGTTACGTTTTGCTGGGTATTTTGCGGCTGCTGCATCTCCTTTGTTTACTGCCTTTTGTTTGCTTCCTGATGTTGTTGTTCATGATTTTTCCGTTGTGTTGTTGCATTTGCTTCCCTTTGTTGTTGCTGCACCAGCTCTTTTAATTTGAGGATTGCTTCTTTTTGTTTATTCAGTTCCTCTTTTTTGGTGTCGATATCCGCAAGGAGTTTGTCTAGTTCCGCCGGATCTGTTTCTGTACCTGTGATATTGTTTTCTTCATCAGCAGGTAATTCAATTTCACTTGGGTCAAGGTCAACCGATTCGTTGAATTGGTTGCCTGCTCCTGTGTATTCTCTTTTCTTTGGCTTTCCATTTTTTTGGCATCTGTATTTAGCTTGCGCCGCTTTGTTATAAGACTCGGCTGTCGCTCGAGTCGGCTGCGTGTCATCGTTTTATAATCTGCCTGACCCCTTTTCATGAAAGGTGGTGAACCCTTTAACAGTTTATGTTTGTTTCCACAATTTTTCAAAACAATCGCTCTCAGTGGCGGCCACACTGTGTAATTTACACTTGTACTCTTACACTTACTGTCCTCAATCGCGCGAATTAAGTAGTCCGATTGTGGGTTTTTTAATAAAAAGATAACTTTATTATTTCTTTAACTTAAATTTAGGACTACTTATTTTTAGTATTATAAATTGCGGCTATGCCGATCGATGTCTCTAAGCGGAGTGAGTTACTTAAAAAAGAACCATGCTCACCATTTCAGTATCCCAGCAGAAAAAGGAAGTAGAATCGCTCTACCACCATTATCTGACTGTCGATCCGTTATGATTATCCGAGGCGACATCTAGTAGTTTGGATGGTGATGCATTTTCGTTAAGTTGTATGGAATTAGACGATTCGTCTTTTGGGTGTCAATAAATGATCACCGCTTGGGTGATTCATATTTTTATATAATTCTATATGTTCTATAGTCCCACAAAATTATGAATAAATGGGGCTTTAACTCCACCCTCCGTTAGATTAAAGCGTCCTCGCTTTTGAGTTTTTCCGCAGCCTTCGTGTACTGTGTACCCATGTTGTTTTTAATTACAACAGTTCCATATATGCTTAGGCCGAGTATTATACTTATCAGCAGAGTTGCAAAAAAAGGCTGTTACAGATTTGTACAATTATCCTCTTCTGTTTGTGTACGTTTTTTGTTGTCTTTATGGATTTTCTTGCCTCGTGTTGAAATTATGTAGTTACCCTTATCTTCTTTTACTTTCGCCTCGATGAAACGGTCCGTGTTCTTGTTTCGTCGCTTTGACTTGTAGAAAATGGTGTCATCAGGTTTATATGTTTTCGCCACTCGATTTTTGTTAACGTGGTTTAATAGTTTTTGTTGTTTACTTTTTATAATGTTTTTAAGCGGCGGCGTCTGTTTTCGATTATAAAATACGTCCTCTGGTTTAAGGTTTGTAACGCTATGTATGGTGGCGTTATATTGTTTTACCGATTCAAAAATGTCTTCCTTATAATCTGTATTGTTTTGTTTCGCAAGAGCTCGTACTATTTCGAGAATGGTTGAGTGTGCTCTTTCGACCTGGCTATTAGATGTTGAGTGATCGATGGGTGTTTTTACATGTATCACATTATGTCGATTAAACATTGCTTCTGCTTGGTGACTTGAAAAAATTGACTCATTATCGGTCATCACGTATTGTTGGTCATTATAGTTGAATATTTGTGAAAGTATTTCGTTTAGGACCGTTGGTATATTTAGTTTGTTTGGTACGTGCCTCAGGTGTAGGTACTTTGAATATCGGTCGATTGTGCTGATATACATTTGGCAATTTAAGTGAAAGACATCCATTTGTAAATATTGCCCGATTTGGGTTGGCACTGGTGTTTCTCCTACGGGGTGTTTGTTAGGTTTCCTATCATATTTGGTTTATTTTGCATTTTATAGCGTAACTTTTACAACCTTTGTTTATTTTTGGCCAGTAGTATTGTAATAAAATTTCCTTTGCATTGTTCCGATATCCTCGGTGGGCCTTGTTATGTACTTCTTGAGTTATTTTTACTTGTTCGTTTTCGTCTTCTATATCCCTTAATAATGTTTGAGCAATAATTAGTTTGTAATGATTGAACGTTTCTTTAATTGTCTTTTCATATTTATGTAATAATTCTTCCGGTATTTTTATCGCATTAATGATGTTAGGATTGAGTATATTTTTTAGTTTTCCCTTTAGATCTTCCTCACTTGTGATGCGTATGTCATTTTTTTTTGGTTTGTTTGTTTTATATCCACATTTATTCAACAATCCAATTACATATTTCACTTAAGACTAAATGTTAACATCTATTTTACAAATAACATTCTTACATTAACTTACTGGCTCTTCGCAAGCACTCATTACACATTATCATAATTTCATATGCCTTTCGGCGTACAATAACTGTTTTTACAACATGTCACAATAATTGATATGTTTTCTCTTTTAAAATGTATTCTATTTTTTCTACATCCTGTATTATATATATATATATATATATATATATATATATATATATATATATATATATATATATATATACATATATATATATATTTTTTTTTTTTTAATACATATATAGGGGGTTGACAAGCAAAATAAAAATAAAATAAAACGGACAAATATAAACAGGGAATAAAGGAATACAAATAAAAATTAAAATAAAAAAATAAAAAATTAAAATTAAATTAAAAAAATTAAAAGATAAAATAAAAATAATTGGGAATTGGGGATATGGGGAAGGAAAGCGGTGCGCCTGAGTGGCATACTATGTTTGGGGACGTGTGGTCCTTTCTTCATCACTGATCCACCGCCAGTTGGGATGGGATCGATCTTTTATTGATTTATCTCTTTCACCGATCACCATACTAAAAGGCAGGCGATCTGGAAAATTAGAGATATCGTTATCGTGGAGAATTCGTTTTTCCCTGGCACCACGGAAAGCGTGGTAAATAATAGGGACTCCACGTTTGTCTTGGATAAGTCCTTTTTTATCCAAGAAAGGGAACGCTTCTGGGGGAATGAAACCATTCTGGAGAGTACTCTCCATATACATATCATTGGGATAGAATGCTCCCGAAATGAGATCGTTTTCGCTGCACATTGCCCTTGTTGTGTGACCACGAATAGTCTTGATAATGAAGTTATCTATCCTGTTTAGTCCTGATTTGTCATACAGGACTTTATTTGGATAGTATTTCTTATACTGCGACTCTGGGGTTCTATACATTCCTAGGCAGGAACGCAAACACTGCCTCTCGAACACCCGAAACTTCTCCATGTAAAATCGGGACATGTTGTACCACACCGGGCAGCCATACACCAATATTGGTCGGATGAATGCTGAGTATGAAATTATTTTCACCTTGGGGTCTAGCAGACTACTACGGAAGAGTCTTCGTGTCATTGCATATGCGTTTTTAGCTGCTGTAAGAGCAGCTGCTGTATGCTTATCAAAGTAAAGATATTGATCAAGCCAGATTCCAAGGTGTCTGACTACAGTTTTTACTTGTAGTGGAAGATTATTACTTCCCGCAATAGAAAATGTTTTCCAATTCCGTTTTGTGTCCCTTGATGCACTGGACAGTGGCGTTCTGAAAAGGATAGTCTCGGTTTTCTGGAAATTTATTTTTAATTTCCAGTCGTCGCAAAAACGTTTGATTTTGTTGAAATCATCTTGCAGAAGTCTGTTGATGACATCAATCTTTCTCCCTCAAATCTCCCTGTTGTAAGCCGTTTTTGATGTGGAAGGTCTTGTTAGAGATTATATCTCCACATTTCACTACAAATTGTTTACTCATTATCATATCGTAGATAATGTATAATAAATATTTGGGCATACCTAGGTTTGATAACTTATATACAAGCCCTTCTAACCATACGGTGTCGAAAGCCTTTTCAAAGTCAACCAAACAGGCCCCTGTGCATTGTCTCTTCGCCTTGTTCCACTGTATGTCGGAAACAAGTTTTGTCGCAGCATGAACTCTGTCATGTTGCGATTGAAAACCAAATTGGTTGTTCGGGATAATACCATTTTCCTCACACCAGTTAGTCAACGCTTTATTTATAATTTTCTCGAATACCTTGCTGATGTTCGGAAGCAAACTAATCGAGCGAAGATTGGCTGGATTGCTCCTGTCCTTGCTCTTTTTGGGGATGGGATGGACTACTGCAGATTTCCATTGGATTGGATAATATGCATTATTTAGAGCGTTATTGAACAAAATAGTGTAAACCTTCACTACTTCAAGAGGTAAATTGTTAAGTTCATTGCGTAACGAAATATGTTTTTGGAGAGCCCTATATTCCAGGTCAAGGTTAGAATGAGCCGATTCGTTCAATCTATACACTGCTTCGAAACAAGTTCCAATTGAGTTCGCTTTTTTTTGCGGATCCTCGACTATAATGAACTCTTCGTTAGAGTTGATGTGTTCCAGGGTAAGTCCTGCGTTCAGCAGCGTTTGACAATTCTCGGGAGTCCGCGGAACTCAAGGACATGGGATGTCATTATAATCTTTCCTTCGAAAGACTTTATTTATTTGTGGGAACATATTCGGTCCACTAGCTTTAATGGCTTGAATTCTCTTGTTCCAGTCTTCATTGATTACTGATCTATAGTTGTCACGAATCAGTTTTTGAAGATTTTTAATTAATGACTTAATTGTTTTTATTTCCTGGCTATTTGGATCTCTGAATTGTCTGTAGAGCAGTTTTAACTTAGAGAGCAGAATGCTCTTTTGCCTATATAGTTCGTCGATCGTTGCGTTTCTGTACCGGTTTGTATGGCTCTCGTAGTGAGACACTTTTGGGATAGAATGACTCATTGTATTAGTAACATTGTTGTTCATCGTCGAAAGATAATGATCAATTTCGTCATTATGAAGATTTCTGTCAGTTGGTGGATCTATGCCATTGGAGCGTAATTCGTTTTTTATTATCCGAGCAAAGCGCGACCAGTGTGCTTTTCCGAACTGAAAATAATGTATCTGTTTATACTGCTCAAGTAGTGAATGATCGTTTGGGAAATGTATTACAGCACCAAATCCATAATGATCGCTATCGTACTCGATTGTAAGAAGACAATTTCAAGTAGTTAGATCCGTATATAATAATTGTATTCGCTCGTCGAGCAACAGTAAATCCAAGAAGGAATTTCCTCTTGGATATGACGGCGTACTTGTAGCGTACAATTCTAGTTTATGTTCGATAGCGTTTGTTTGGCACCAGTGGAACAACACATTGGCTCTTGTGTTTGTGATAAGGTTACCCCAAGTACTGTGCTTGGAATTGAGATCTCCCGCCATAAAGAAATAATTATTTTCCGAGTCTAACTTGAAACTTCGGAAAAGGGTATCAAGTTCATTGATAAACTGTAGAGATTCGGGAGCATACGCAGAGATCACATATAGATGCCTTTGACTTTTCAAAGGAATATCTATGACACAGGCTTCTAGTACCTGGAACTTGTATACATCTCTACTGTAAACGACTTTGTGTTGTAGACCATTTTTAACTAAGACAGCGACCTCCTGACGCATCTGAAATGCATATTGCAATTCGCTGCCACATGCCCGAAGCGTTGACAGCGCATACACTGCAATACGCGGTCGTACTTTATTCTCTCCCAACTTATTGTTTAGTGACTAATGTATTTAATATATCTAAGTCCGTCAATTTTACTATTGGGGCTTAGCGACACAACGGAGAAAGGCAACCTACGGTTGCGATTTCTAGAATTTGCTTGTAGAAAATGGTTTCACACCTGTAAATTTCAAGGTATCGTTTTCGAAGCTTTTTAGTTCTTCGAGCACCTCTTCGGGAGTAAAGGAAGGGTCAGCTCCTTTGAGGAGCATGGAGACAGTTTTTTTCCAATTTAGGGGTGTACGTGTAGTACTCGCTTTTCGATTTCCCTAATGCCGATTTAATTTTGTTATACCCTTCTAAATCCTCACATGTTAAACTTATGTTAAAATCATTTATTCGTTTTGTTTTAAGAGTTTTGCATGTCAACTCACCCAATTTTATGACATTTTTTGTCTCCATGTAGCTGATGTAAATAGGAGGTACTCTCTCCTTTTTTTTGACTGGCACCTGCTGAGATGTTTCCTGCTGTTGGTGTGATTCGTGCTGTTGATTTGGTTCCTGCTGTTGTTATTGATGTGATTCCTTCTGTTTAGTTTCCTTATCTAGCCGTGTTTTCTCTGCCTTCGTGGATTGCTGTTGTCTTTGTTCTTGCTGTTGTTGTTCTAGCATTTTCGTTTTTCGCTCGTTGTGGCTCAGGTTGTTTTTTAGTTTAACAACTTCCTCCATTTGTCTATCCAGTTCTTCTTTTTTACGTCTAATCTCATGGATGAGTCTGTTGAGGACCTCGATCTGATTACTAGCGTCTGCTTTTGTTTCGCTGACATCTAGTTCTTTGAATTGGTTTCCAGCCCCTGAGTACTGGGCGCCATGGGTGTTGTCTTCGTCATTGCTGGTGACAATCGACGTGTCTGTATTTTTATTTTCACTTGTTCTAAGGCGTTTAGTCTTTAGGTTTAGGTCCGTATTTTGCCTTCTCCGATTTACCATTTTGGCATCCATTTGTTTTACGTCCATATTATGGACCGCGTGTTCTCACTTTTTTTTTTATTTTATTCTTTTTTTTCACTTTTTTTTTGACAAACAGATTGTGGCCTCGCGCACACACTCACAATGTTCGCGCACTCACACGTAGATACCGTTAACGTGTTACTCACACACTTTTTGTATTAAACTGTGTTCTTCGTTTTAACTGTCACAACACGTGGCTTCGTTCTCTTTTAATTGATTCTATTTATTTATATTTACTTTCTTTTGACTGTTTTTATCACTGTAATTTATTTGTCCACAAATAGTCTCTTTATAATACTTCAGCCACTCGCGACACATAAAAGCAACTTGTTTCATTTAATTCGACCGCCGAACCGAAAACACGTCCGCACTCGGTCACTGTGTATCGTTGTATGATGCGTATGTCATGCCTGAGGTTATTAAAAACATTTATTGTTTTTATCGGATTGTTTTCTTCTGATTCGCTGATTGTTATTTGTTTTTTATAAGTGTTGAGGGGTTGATTTACTCGCAGGATTAATGTTTGTGGTGAGCTTATCGCGGAATGCTCTGAGCAAGTAAAGGTGTTTACTTGTTGCCTGGATAATGCATCTGCGACTACATTGTCTTTGTCGGGTTTATATTTGATTTCTGCTCCGTATTGCTCTATGAAGCTTTTCCACCGTTTTAATTTGTTATTCGGGTTTTTTTCCGATACAGCAAATGTTAACGATTGATGGTCCGTATATATAGTTAGGTTCGTTATACCATATAGCAAATTTCTTAGTTTCTGCAAAGTCCAGACTATTGCTAGTAGTTCTTTCTCATTAGTGGAATAGTTTCCTTCTGTTTTGCTGAGCGTTCGTGATATAAAAGTTATAGGATTATTACCTTGACTTGAGACTGCACCTATGGCGAAATTACTGGCATCAGTCGTTAATTCGAAGGGTGTATTGAAATCTGGTTGATATTTTAAATGCATTTCTAGCTCGTTCGTTGAATTGAATTTCAACATTTCTACTTTTATTTTTAGACACCTGTTGTTGTGTCTGTAGGAATATGGACATTGGCTTTGTGATATTTGCATAATTCTTTATGAATCTTCGGTAATATCCGGCGAGTCCTAAAAATGACCTTAATTCTTTCAGGTTAGTCGGCTCAGGATAATTTTTTATTGTTTCTACCTTCTCACGGTCGACGGTAATTGTGTCATGCTTTATTATATGTCCGAGGTATTTTATTAATTCCTTGAAGAAGTGGGATTTATCGTTCGAGATTTTCATATTGGCCCTTCTCAATGTATCCGTTATTATTTTTATGTGTTCTAAATGTTCCTCTTTGCTATGAGAGTAGATTAACACATCGTCGATGTAGACGTAGGCGAATTTTCCGATAAAAGGTCGAAGTATGTCATCGACTGTCATTTGAAATATACTAGGCGCATTTTTGAGCCCAAATGGCATTCGTACGAACTCGTATTTTGCTCCGTTGATAGAGAAAGCAGTTTTTTGTTGATCTTCCTTTTTTATTTTTATTTGGTGGAAACCTGATTCTAGATCTAGTGTTGAGAATATTTTTGCCTTACCCAAATTTTGTATCGTTAGATTCACATCGGGGATGGGGTATCGATCTGTTATCGTTTCTGTGTTGTTTCTGGTAATCTATTACCCTACGTCTCTTAGGAGTTCCGTCTTCACTATATCCTTTCCATATACCCGTATAGGCGAGTTATAAGGACTAAAGCTTTTTTGAATTCTTCCTTCTTTTAATAGTCGAGAGATTTCATCATTTACAAATTTACTGTCGGACATAGGATATGGGTATTGTCGTGAGTAAATGGGGTCTTCATGTTTGGTGCGTATTGAGGCTTCTACTTGAGTGACGAATGGAAGGGTAGGGGTAAATTTGTTGTTTTGTTCCATAATTTTATCTATTTCTTTAGAATAATACGCATCGTCGAGGGAATAGTTTACTTGCATCTTGGGGATTTTCTAAGTAACTGAATAATTCTCTAGATCTACTTTGGCTTTTAATTGGACTAGGCCTGCTTCTCCTAGTATCATTGTGAAGTTTTTTAAGGTGGGTACGAGGGTTGCCTTTTATATTTCGGGATTAGAGAACAAAAACAAATATTGATCATCGAAAATCACTTTATTGTTTTTCAAAATATTCCCCATGAAGATCTATACACTTTTGCATGCGTTTGAACCAATTGTCGAAGCACTTTTGCCACTCTGATTGAGGTATCTCCAACACATGCATTCTGAATGCAGCAACCGCTTCTTCAGGTGTCGAAAAACGTTGACCTCTCAGTTTGTTTTTTACGTACGGGAATAAAAAGAAGTCATTCGGTGCCAAGTCAGGACTATACGGCGGATGACCCATCAAATCGATGTTTTGGGTGCTCAAAAATGCAGTTGTCGCAGCCGATGTGTGAGAGCTCGCATTGTCGTGGTGAAGAGTGATCCGTCTTCGGCGGTTGGTTTTCCTGATTTCTTGGAAGACAACTGGCAAACAAATGGTTGTGTACCACTCAGAATTGACTGTTCTGCGTTGTTCTAGTGGTACGGTTGCGACATGTCCAGTTTTCCCGAAAAAACAGGCGACCATTTGCTTGGAAGTGCTTCGTGAGCGAACAACTTTTGTTGGATTTGGCTCATCTTGAAACACCCAGACAGTCGACTGCTGTTTACTTTCGGGCTCATACGCGTAAATCCACGATTCATCACCTGTCACGATGTCATAGACGTGTTTCGAAGCACCGCGACCGCATTTTTTGAGCATTTCTTTCGACCAATTGACACGAGCCTTTTTTTGGGCGATTGACAAATTGTGTGGGATTCAGCGCGAACAAATTTTTTTGACAGTCAAATATTTATGCAATATTGAATGTATGCTGGTCCCACTAACGCCTAAGGTTGTCTCAATCTCACGATAGGTCACATGACGATCTTCCAATATCAGTTCGCGCACAGCATCAATGGTTTTCGGAACAACAACTGATTTTGGACCACCTTCACGAAATTCATCTTGGAGTGAACTACGACCACGATTGAATTCACCATACCATCGATAAACACTGGCCCTTGATGGAGTTTCATCGCCAAAAATTGAATTAAGTTCATCCATGCACTGTTGCTGAGTTAATCCACGCCGAAAGTTGTAAAAAATAATCGCACGAAAATGTTGACGATTTAATTCCATTTTTGGGCCGAGATGAATCTTTTAAGTTACTGTAAACAACACAAATAGCGCTCGTATGTCAAAACGTTCTGAGTGCGTATAACCTCAAAAATGTCCAAATTTACGACAGAGCTGTCAATTGCCGGATTGCAACACTAGAGTTGCAAAATCCCGAAACATAAGAGGCAACCCTCGTATAACGTAAAATACTAAATCATTACTGAACATATTAATTTGTTTTGTTTGCATGAGTTAATGTAGTGCCATGCATTGTATTGACTTTAATAGGGTCTATGGGTATAGATATACCATAGGGGTAATCTGAAGAAACATAATTATTAGTAGCTCCAGTGTCTATAAGCATAGTCACTTGGAGTTCGGGTCTTCCTTTATCCTTGGTTCTTAGAGTCAAACACGGAAGACCATTTATTCGAATAAAAAAGTCCTCTTTTCTTCGTGGTCGTCGTTTTCGCCACCTATCTGTGGGGCATTCGAAATATTATCGTTGTTGTAAATTTTATTCATTTCTTGAGGTCTATTTTTATGATATTGTGACGAATTTTGTCTAAAATTATTATGCCATTTTTGTTGCTGGTTGTTATGGGATCTCATGTCCCGCATAGATTCGTCCACTTCCATTGGTACGGGCTTTGGTCTGGCATATGTTTGTATGTTGGGTTTGTAGTAACGTTATTCCTTGTGCCTTTGTGGTGGTTCGATATTCCTTTGGTACCTTTCGTATCTTTTTTGCTGTCCATGATGATGCCTATAATCATGCGAGGTTTGAGGTTTGTAATGGTAGCTTTCTCTTAATCCGTATGCCTCTTTGTTATGCAGGATAGTTTTGGCAATTGTTTATGGTTCTTCTAAGGTTTTTGGGTTTTGTGAGAAAAGTACTCCTCTCGTGTATTCACAGTTTAAACCCTGAGCAAAGGCTCTGACGCCTGATTCCATGGCATTGGTATATGATGCGTTACTTTTACTAGTTCCTTGCATTTCTATTTTTGCCAAAACTAAGTTTAAAGCTTTATTAATATCATTAAAATATTCGGTAACCTCAGTTCTTCCTTGCTTGATCTTTAATAAATTTTCCTGTAACACGTAAAGTGGTCTTTGGTCGGCATAGGTATAGTCTAATCTATTAATTATGGCATAAAAATTAAGGATTGTATTATGGTTTACTAGAATATCTGCAGCGTCTCCTTGTACCTTTGTTCTTAAGATTTGCAAGCATTTGAAATATTCATTTGTTTGTTGAAATTTCTTTATTTCTTCCATCAGGTTCCAAACTAGATTTCGCCACGCTCTGTATTCTTCTGGTTTACCATTGAAAACAGGTATGTCTTTGAATATGCTGATATCGATCTGGCTGGAACTTTCCAATCTCCAGGTTATAGGGGTTAATTCTTCGACTGTAACTATTTCTTTGTTTAGCCCCTGCCGTTGTATCTGTATGATGGCATCTCTAGTTTCTTTGTTCTCAGTTATTAATGTTGCCAAGGCACTGGTTGGATGCTGTATTTGGGTCGGTAATTCAGATATCGAAGCCATTTCTTCACCTTCACTTTCGCTTTCTTGGTCCGATTCAGTTGGGGCGGATAGCTTATAGAATGGTTTCCGCTTTCTATTCCGTATCTTCGGAAATTTCATAAAAAATTTTCAGTAGGGTTTACTCCCGGGTTTTATTGTGAGTGTATAGAATCTCACTTTGCTTTTTGCTTGCTATGCGGTTTTTTTTTTTTGAAACACAAATATCCGTTCTCATGCGGATAATTTCTTCACTATTTGATATCACTGGATAAGTTTTTTGTTCTACTTACGGTTTCCTGGGATTGAGAGTCCTATGTAACTCCCAATGCAGCTTTCTCTTGTCAAGATGAGTGTTGATATACACGTATCTATCCGTACGGGTTATTGTTCTTTCCAGGATGTGGTTCCAAATAGATTGTCCTTTTCTGTGGCTGCTGCGACAGCACTTCGGCAGGTAAAGGTGGTTTCGTTTTATTTTTATTGTCCGACAACAATATTTTTGTTTTTTGTTACACATACGTCTACGTGAGAGTATCCTTTTACTTGGTCCTCACCAAGATATGGTCCGCTCACTGGAGTAGTAGTTTAATACAACTCCTGGCAGGATAGCCAATTAAGTAGTCCGATTGTGGGTTTTTTAATAAAAAAATAACTTTATTATTTCTTTAACTTAAATTTAGGACTACTTATTTTTAGTATTTTAAATTGCGGTTATGCCGATCGGTGTCTCTAAGCGGAGTGAGTTACTTAAAAAAGAACCATGCTCACCATCTCAGTATCCCAGCAGAAAAAGGAAGTAGAATCGCTCTACCACCATTATCTGACTGTCGATCCGTTATGATTATCCGAGGCGACATCTAGTAGTTTGGATGGTGATGCATTTTCGTTAAGTTTTATGGAATTAGACGATTCGTCTTTTGGGTGTCAATAAATGATCACCGCTTGGGTGATTCATATTTTTATATAATTCTATATGTTCTATAGTCCCACAAAGATATGAATAAATGGGGCCTTAACTCCCGACGATTTTTTTTAATTTAATTTTTTAAAGAAAATTTAACTGTCAAGGGTGTTTTTTAGTAAGGATTGTCACGTCTCCAATGAGCATAAGTCTGAATCTCTTGACGAATAGCTTATAAAATCAACAACATCTACGAAAACAGTAATGGATTCCTTTTTCCCCAAGCTAATACATACAGTTCTACATAATCAGTTAAATTGATGCGCATTGGTATTTCGACAGTTTTGTTATGCATTTCATTTCCGTAGCAGAAATTATAATTCATTTTAGTATTATTTCCCTCCACATTGGTATAAATGTCATTGATATGCGAACTGAATTACTTCACATGTGACAAAAGCGGATTTTGTTATCAATATCATAACCAGATTCTGCAGATTTTCTAAGGCCGAGTCACTACTGAATAAGGTTTCATTACTTTATGTTTTCAGTCTTCGGTATTTTGCATTTTATTGTTAAATTAGGTTAGTCACCTCTTATTTATAAGACAATTAAAATATCTGCATTCCTCGATTAAATCTATTTGGAGTGTATGATTTTTAACCTACTTACATTTTCAGAGCAAAATTGATTATGTATAGAGGGTTCCTCAATGCTTTTCGATGAATAATAAATGGTCAGTGAACGCTTTATATAATATATTTATATATTAAGGAATAATTAATTTCCCGAAGATCTGTTGCTGTTCGACCTGGCAATTACGTAGAGTAACCTCTAAAGCATTTTAAATAGCCACGTCAATAGGAACTTTGGGGCCCTTCTTCAGGTCAGTTTGGATTTTAACATTAATTCATATCATCATCATCATCGGCACTACAACCGGGAACAGGCCTTGGCCTTATTTAGCAAGCCCTGAGGGTATAATTCATATATCTTATGTTATATTATAGTCCACAGTTCTTTTGGCGCTTTTTATTCCAGTGCTTCAACTGAATCATTTCAATCCATTTATCTGATCACTTTACGTTAATTATTTTTGTTATCGATGTACAAAAATTAATTTTTCATTAATTTCCTTTTTAACCGAGAATCTTCGCCTGACGATTTTCTTCTTTGTTATCCTCTTCCTATAGATAGTATATTTTGGACGATTTTTATTATTATTATTATTATTATTATTATTATTATTATTATTATTATTATTATTATTATTATTATTATTATTATTATTATTATTATTATTATTATTATTATTATTATTATTATTATTATTATTATTATTATTATTATTATTATTATTATTATTATTATTATTATTATTATTATTATTATTATTATTATTATTATTATTATTATTATTATTATTATTATTATTATTATTATTATTATTATTATTATTATTATTATTATTATTATTATTATTATTATTATTATTATTATTATTATTATTATTATTATTATTATTATTATTATTATTATTATTATTATTATTATTATTATTATTATTATTATTATTATTATTATTATTATTATTATTATTATTATTATTATTATTATTATTATTATTATTATTATTATTATTATTATTATTATTATTATTATTATTATTATTATTATTATTATTATTATTATTATTATTATTATTATTATTATTATTATTATTATTATTATTATTATTATTATTATTATTATTATTATTATTATTATTATTATTATTATTATTATTATTATTATTATTATTATTATTA
This sequence comes from Microdon myrmicae, assembly GCA_963931805.1. Classification (NCBI taxonomy): domain Eukaryota; kingdom Metazoa; phylum Arthropoda; class Insecta; order Diptera; family Syrphidae; genus Microdon; species Microdon myrmicae. Next base: position 219,663,652 of record OZ007496.1, on the reverse strand, counting down.
TTATTATTATTATTATTATTATTATTATTATTATTATTATTATTATTATTATTATTATTATTATTATTATTATTATTATTATTATTATTATTATTATTATTATTATTATTATTATTATTATTATTATTATTATTATTATTATTATTATTATTATTATTATTATTATTATTATTATTATTATTATTATTATTATTATTATTATTATTATTATTATTATTATTATTATTATTATTATTATTATTATTATTATTATTATTATTATTATTATTATTATTATTATTATTATTATTATTATTATTATTATTATTATTATTATTATTATTATTATTATTATTATTATTATTATTATTATTATTATTATTATTATTATTATTATTATTATTATTATTATTATTATTATTATTATTATTATTATTATTATTATTATTATTATTATTATTATTATTATTATTATTATTATTATTATTATTATTATTATTATTATTATTATTATTATTATTATTATTATTATTATTATTATTATTATTATTATTATTATTATTATTATTATTATTATTATTATTATTATTATTATTATTATTATTATTATTATTATTATTATTATTATTATTATTATTATTATTATTATTATTATTATTATTATTATTATTATTATTATTATTATTATTATTATTATTATTATTATTATTATTATTATTATTATTATTATTATTATTATTATTATTATTATTATTATTATTATTATTATTATTATTATTATTATTATTATTATTATTATTATTATTATTATTATTATTATTATTATTATTATTATTATTATTATTATTATTATTATTATTATTATTATTATTATTATTATTATTATTATTATTATTATTATTATTATTATTATTATTATTATTATTATTATTATTATTATTATTATTATTATTATTATTATTATTATTATTATTATTATTATTATTATTATTATTATTATTATTATTATTATTATTATTATTATTATTATTATTATTATTATTATTATTATTATTATTATTATTATTATTATTATTATTATTATTATTATTATTATTATTATTATTATTATTATTATTATTATTATTATTATTATTATTATTATTATTATTATTATTATTATTATTATTATTATTATTATTATTATTATTATTATTATTATTATTATTATTATTATTATTATTATTATTATTATTATTATTATTATTATTATTATTATTATTATTATTATTATTATTATTATTATTATTATTATTATTATTATTATTATTATTATTATTATTATTATTATTATTATTATTATTATTATTATTATTATTATTATTATTATTATTATTATTATTATTATTATTATTATTATTATTATTATTATTATTATTATTATTATTATTATTATTATTATTATTATTATTATTATTATTATTATTATTATTATTATTATTATTATTATTATTATTATTATTATTATTATTATTATTATTATTATTATTATTATTATTATTATTATTATTATTATTATTATTATTATTATTATTATTATTATTATTATTATTATTATTATTATTATTATTATTATTATTATTATTATTATTATTATTATTATTATTATTATTATTATTATTATTATTATTATTATTATTATTATTATTATTATTATTATTATTATTATTATTATTATTATTATTATTATTATTATTATTATTATTATTATTATTATTATTATTATTATTATTATTATTATTATTATTATTATTATTATTATTATTATTATTATTATTATTATTATTATTATTATTATTATTATTATTATTATTATTATTATTATTATTATTATTATTATTATTATTATTATTATTATTATTATTATTATTATTATTATTATTATTATTATTATTATTATTATTATTATTATTATTATTATTATTATTATTATTATTATTATTATTATTATTATTATTATTATTATTATTATTATTATTATTATTATTATTATTATTATTATTATTATTATTATTATTATTATTATTATTATTATTATTATTATTATTATTATTATTATTATTATTATTATTATTATTATTATTATTATTATTATTATTATTATTATTATTATTATTATTATTATTATTATTATTATTATTATTATTATTATTATTATTATTATTATTATTATTATTATTATTATTATTATTATTATTATTATTATTATTATTATTATTATTATTATTATTATTATTATTATTATTATTATTATTATTATTATTATTATTATTATTATTATTATTATTATTATTATTATTATTATTATTATTATTATTATTATTATTATTATTATTATTATTATTATTATTATTATTATTATTATTATTATTATTATTATTATTATTATTATTATTATTATTATTATTATTATTATTATTATTATTATTATTATTATTATTATTATTATTATTATTATTATTATTATTATTATTATTATTATTATTATTATTATTATTATTATTATTATTATTATTATTATTATTATTATTATTATTATTATTATTATTATTATTATTATTATTATTATTATTATTATTATTATTATTATTATTATTATTATTATTATTATTATTATTATTATTATTATTATTATTATTATTATTATTATTATTATTATTATTATTATTATTATTATTATTATTATTATTATTATTATTATTATTATTATTATTATTATTATTATTATTATTATTATTATTATTATTATTATTATTATTATTATTATTATTATTATTATTATTATTATTATTATTATTATTATTATTATTATTATTATTATTATTATTATTATTATTATTATTATTATTATTATTATTATTATTATTATTATTATTATTATTATTATTATTATTATTATTATTATTATTATTATTATTATTATTATTATTATTATTATTATTATTATTATTATTATTATTATTATTATTATTATTATTATTATTATTATTATTATTATTATTATTATTATTATTATTATTATTATTATTATTATTATTATTATTATTATTATTATTATTATTATTATTATTATTATTATTATTATTATTATTATTATTATTATTATTATTATTATTATTATTATTATTATTATTATTATTATTATTATTATTATTATTATTATTATTATTATTATTATTATTATTATTATTATTATTATTATTATTATTATTATTATTATTATTATTATTATTATTATTATTATTATTATTATTATTATTATTATTATTATTATTATTATTATTATTATTATTATTATTATTATTATTATTATTATTATTATTATTATTATTATTATTATTATTATTATTATTATTATTATTATTATTATTATTATTATTATTATTATTATTATTATTATTATTATTATTATTATTATTATTATTATTATTATTATTATTATTATTATTATTATTATTATTATTATTATTATTATTATTATTATTATTATTATTATTATTATTATTATTATTATTATTATTATTATTATTATTATTATTATTATTATTATTATTATTATTATTATTATTATTATTATTATTATTATTATTATTATTATTATTATTATTATTATTATTATTATTATTATTATTATTATTATTATTATTATTATTATTATTATTATTATTATTATTATTATTATTATTATTATTATTATTATTATTATTATATTATTATTATTATTATTATTATTATTATTATTATTATTATTATTATTATTATTATTATTATTATTATTATTATTATTATTATTATTATTATTATTATTATTATTATTATTATTATTATTATTATTATTATTATTATTATTATTATTATTATTATTATTATTATTATTATTATTATTATTATTATTATTATTATTATTATTATTATTATTATTATTATTATTATTATTATTATTATTATTATTATTATTATTATTATTATTATTATTATTATTATTATTATTATTATTATTATTATTATTATTATTATTATTATTATTATTATTATTATTATTATTATTATTATTATTATTATTATTATTATTATTATTATTATTATTATTATTATTATTATTATTATTATTATTATTATTATTATTATTATTATTATTATTATTATTATTATTATTATTATTATTATTATTATTATTATTATTATTATTATTATTATTATTATTATTATTATTATTATTATTATTATTATTATTATTATTATTATTATTATTATTATTATTATTATTATTATTATTATTATTATTATTATTATTATTATTATTATTATTATTATTATTATTATTATTATTATTATTATTATTATTATTATTATTATTATTATTATTATTATTATTATTATTATTATTATTATTATTATTATTATTATTATTATTATTATTATTATTATTATTATTATTATTATTATTATTATTATTATTATTATTATTATTATTATTATTATTATTATTATTATTATTATTATTATTATTATTATTATTATTATTATTATTATTATTATTATTATTATTATTATTATTATTATTATTATTATTATTATTATTATTATTATTATTATTATTATTATTATTATTATTATTATTATTATTATTATTATTATTATTATTATTATTATTATTATTATTATTATTATTATTATTATTATTATTATTATTATTATTATTATTATTATTATTATTATTATTATTATTATTATTATTATTATTATTATTATTATTATTATTATTATTATTATTATTATTATTATTATTATTATTATTATTATTATTATTATTATTATTATTATTATTATTATTATTATTATTATTATTATTATTATTATTATTATTATTATTATTATTATTATTATTATTATTATTATTATTATTATTATTATTATTATTATTATTATTATTATTATTATTATTATTATTATTATTATTATTATTATTATTATTATTATTATTATTATTATTATTATTATTATTATTATTATTATTATTATTATTATTATTATTATTATTATTATTATTATTATTATTATTATTATTATTATTATTATTATTATTATTATTATTATTATTATTATTATTATTATTATTATTATTATTATTATTATTATTATTATTATTATTATTATTATTATTATTATTATTATTATTATTATTATTATTATTATTATTATTATTATTATATTATTATTATTATTATTATTATTATTATTATTATTATTATTATTATTATTATTATTATTATTATTATTATTATTATTATTATTATTATTATTATTATTTATTATTATTATTATTATTATTATTATTATTATTATTATTATTATTATTATTATTATTATTATTATTATTATTATTATTATTATTATTATTATTATTATTATTATTATTATTATTATTATTATTATTATTATTATTATTATTATTATTATTATTATTATTATTATTATTATTATTATTATTATTATTATTATTATTATTATTATTATATTATTATTATTATTATTATTATTATTATTATTATTATTATTATTATTATTATTATTATTATTATTATTATTATTATTATTATTATTATTATTATTATTATTATTATTATTATTATTATTATTATTATTATTATTATTATTATTATTATTATTATTATTATTATTATTATTATTATTATTATTATTATTATTATTATTATTATTATTATTATTATTATTATTATTATTATTATTATTATTATTATTATTATTATTATTATTATTATTATTATTATTATTATTATTATTATTATTATTATTATTATTATTATTATTATTATTATTATTATTATTATTATTATTATTATTATTATTATTATTATTATTATTATTATTATTATTATTATTATTATTATTAATTATTATTATTATTATTATTATTATTATTATTATTATTATTATTATTATTATTATTATTATTATTATTATTATTATTATTATTATTATTATTATTATTATTATTATTATTATTATTATTATTATTATTATTATTATTATTATTATTATTATTATTATTATTATTATTATTATTATTATTATTATTATTATTATTATTATTATTATTATATTATTATTATTATTATTATTATTATTATTATTATTATTATTATTATTATTATTATTATTATTATTATTATTATTATATTATTATTATTATTATTATTATTATTATTATTATTATTATTATTATTATTATTATTATTATTATATTATTATTATTATTATTATTATTATTATTATTATTATTATTATTATTATTATTATTATTATTATTATTATTATTATTATTATTATTATTATTATTATTATTATTATTATTATTATTATTATTATTATTATTATTATTATTATTATTATTATTATTATTATTATTATTATTATTATTATTATTATTATTATTATTATTATTATTATTATTATTATTATTATTATTATTATTATTATTATTATTATTATTATTATTATTATTATTATTATTATTATTATTATTATTATTATTATTATTATTATTATTATTATTATTATTATTATTATTATTATTATTATTATTATTATTATTATTATTATTATTATTATTATTATTATTATTATTATTATTATTATTATTATTATTATTATTATTATTATTATTATTATTATTATTATTATTATTATTATTATTATTATTATTATTATTATTATTATTATTATTATTATTATTATTATTATTATTATTATTATTATTATTATTATTATTATTATTATTATTATTATTATTATTATTATTATTATTATTATTATTATTATTATTATTATTATTATTATTATTATTATTATTATTATTATTATTATTATTATTATTATTATTATTATTATTATTATTATTATTATTATTATTATTATTATTATTATTATTATTATTATTATTATTATTATTATTATTATTATTATTATTATTATTATTATTATTATTATTATTATTATTATTATTATTATTATTATTATTATTATTATTATTATTATTATTATTATTATTATTATTATTATTATTATTTATTATTATTATTATTATTATTATTATTATTATTATTATTATTATTATTATTATTATTATTATTATTATTATTATTATTATTATTATTATTATTATTATTATTATTATTATTATTATTATTATTATTATTATTATTATTATTATTATTATTATTATTATTATTATTATTATTATTATTATTATTATTATTATTATTATTATTATTATTATTATTATTATTATTATTATTATTTTATTATTATTATTATTATTATTATTATTATTATTATTATTATTATTATTATTATTATTATTATTATTATTATTATTATTATTATTATTATTATTATTATTATTATTATTATTATTATTATTATTATTATTATTATTATTATTATTATTATTATTATTATTATTATTATTATTTATTATTATTATTATTATTATTATTATTATTATTATTATTATTATTATTATTATTATTATTATTATTATTATTATTATTATTATTATTATTATTATTATTATTATTATTATTATTATTATTATTATTATTATTATTATTATTATTATTATTATTATTATTATTATTATTATTATTATTATTATTATTATTATTATTATTATTATTATTATTATTATTATTATTATTATTATTATTATTATTATTATTATTATTATTATTATTATTATTATTATTATTATTATTATTATTATTATTATTATTATTATTATTATTATTATTATTATTATTATTATTATTATTATTATTATTATTATTATTATTATTATTATTATTATTATTATTATTATTATTATTATTATTATTATTATTATTATTATTATTATTATTATTATTATTATTATTATTATTATTATTATTATTATTATTATATTATTATTATTATTATTATTATTATTATTATTATTATTATTATTATTATTATTATTATTATTATTATTATTTATTATTATTATTATTATTATTATTATTATTATTATTATTATTATTATTATTATTATTATTATTATTATTATTATTATTATTATTATTATTATTAGTATTATTATTATTATTATTATTATTATTATTATTATTATTATTATTATTATTATATTATTATTATTATTATTATTATTATTATTATTATTATTATTATTATTATTATTATTATTATTATTATTATTATTATTATTATTATTATTATTATTATTATTATTATTATTATTATTATTATTATTATTATTATTATTATTATTATTATTATTATTATTATTATTATTATTATTATTATTATTATTATTATTATTATTATTATTATTATTATTATTATTATTATTATTATTATTATTATTATTATTATTATTATTATTATTATTATTATTATTATTATTATTATTATTATTATTATTATTATTATTATTATTATTATTATTATTATTATTATTATTATTTATTATTATTATTATTATTATTATTATTATTATTATTATTATTATTATTATTATTATTATTATTATTATTATTATTATTATTATTATTATTATTATTATTATTATTATTATTATTATTATTATTATTATTATTATTATTATTATTATTATTATTATTATTATTATTATTATTATTATTATTATTATTATTATTATTATTATTATTATTATTATTATTATTATTATTATTATTATTATTATTATTATTATTATTATTATTATTATTATTATTATTATTATTATTATTATTATTATTATTATTATTATTATTATTATTATTATTATTATTATTATTATTATTATTATTATTATTATTATTATTATTATTATTATTATTATTATTATTATTATTATTATTATTATTATTATTATTATTATTATTATTATTATTATTATTATTTATTATTATTATTATTATTATTATTATTATTATTATTATTATTATTATTATTATTATTATTATTATTATTATTATTATTATTATTATTATTATTATTATTATTATTATTATTATTATTATTATTATTATTATTATTATTATTATTATTATTATTATTATTATTATTATTATTATTATTATTATTATTATTATTATTATTATTATTATTATTATTATTATTATTATTATTATTATTATTATTATTATTATTATTATTATTATTATTATTATTATTATTATTATTATTATTATTATTATTATTATTATTATTATTATTATTATTATTATTATTATTATTATTATTATTATTATTATTATTATTATTATTATTATTATTATTATTATTATTATTATTATTATTATTATTTATTATTATTATTATTATTATTATTATTATTATTATTATTATTATTATTATTATTATTATTATTATTATTATTATTATTATTATTATTATTATTATTATTATTATTATTATTATTATTATTATTATTATTATTATTATTATTATTATTATTATTATTATTATTATTATTATTATTATTATTATTATTATTATTATTATTATTATTATTATTATTATTATTATTATTATTATTATTATTATTATTATTATTATTATTATTATTATTATTATTATTATTATTATTATATTATTATTATTATTATTATTATTATTATTATTATTATTATTATTATTATTATTATTATTATTATTATTATTATTATTATTATTATTATTATTATTATTATTATTATTATTATTATTATTATTATTATTATTATTATTATTATTATTATTATTATTATTATTATTATTATTATTATTATTATTATTATTATTATTATTATTATTATTATTATTATTATTATTATTATTATTATTATTATTATTATTATTATTATTATTATTATTATTATTATTATTATTATTATTATTATTATTATTATTATTATTATTATTATTATTATTATTATTATTATTATTATTATTATTATTATTATTATTATTATTATTATTATTATTATTATTATTATTATTATTATTATTATTATTATTATTATTATTATTATTATTATTATTATTATTATTATTATTATTATTATTATTATTATTATTATTATTATTATTATTATTATTATTATTATTATTATTATTATTATTATTATTATTATTATTATTATTATTATTATTATTATTATTATTATTATTATTATTATTATTATTATTATTATTATTATTATTATTATTATTATTATTATTATTATTATTATTATTATTATTATTATTATTATTATTATTATTATTATTATTATTATTATTATTATTATTATTATTATTATTATTATTATTATTATTATTATTATTATTATTATTATTATTATTATTATTATTATTATTATTATTATTATTATTATTATTATTATTATTATTATTATTATTTTATTATTATTATTATATTATTATTATTATTATTATTATTATTATTATTATTATTATTATTATTATTATTATTATTATTATTATTATTATTATTATTATTATTATTATTATTATTATTATTATTATTATTATTATTATTATTATTATTATTATTATTATTATTATTATTATTATTATTATTATTATTATTATTATTATTATTATTATTATTATTATTATTATTATTATTATTATTATTATTATTATTATTATTATTATTATTATTATTATTATTATTATTATTATTATTATTATTATTATTATTATTATTATTATTATTATTATTATTATTATTATTATTATTATTATTATTATTATTATTATTATTATTATTATTATTATTATTATTATTATTATTATTATTATTATTATTATTATTATTATTATTATTATTATTATTATTATTAATTATTATTATTATTATTATTATTATTATTATTATTATTATTATTATTATTATTATTATTATTATTATTATTATTATTATTATATTATTATTATTATTATTATTATTATTATTATTATTATTATTATTATTATTATTATTATTATTATTATTATTATTATTATTATTATTATTATTATTATTATTATTATTATTATTATTATTATTATTATTATTATTATTATTATTATTATTATTATTATTATTATTATTATTATTATTATTATTTATTATTATTATTATTATTATTATTATTATTATTATTATTATTATTATTATTATTATTATTATTATTATTATTATTATTATTATTATTATTATTATTATTATTATTATTATTATTATTATTATTATTATTATTATTATTATTATTATTATTATTATTATTATTATTATTATTATTATTATTATTATTATTATTATTATTATTATTATTATTATTATTATTATTATTATTATTATTATTATTATTATTATTATTATTATTATTATTATTATTATTATTATTATTATTATTATTATTATTATTATTATTTATTATTATTATTATTATTATTATTATTATTATTATTATTATTATTATTATTATTATTATTATTATTATTATTATTATTATTATTATTATTATTATTATTATTATTATTATTATTATTATTATTATTATTATTATTATTATTATTATTATTATTATTATTATTATTATTATTATTATTATTATTATTATTATTATTATTATTATTATTATTATTATTATTATTATTATTATTATTATTATTATTATTATTATTATTATTATTATTATTATTATTATTATTATTATTATTATTATTATTATTATTATTATTATTATTATTATTATTATTATTATTATTATTATTATTATTATTATTATTATTATTATTATTATTATTATTATTATTATTATTATTATTATTATATTATTATTATTATTATTATTATTATTATTATTATTATTATTATTATTATTATTATTATTATTATTATTATTATTATTATTATTATTATTATTATTATTATTATTATTATTATTATTATTATTATTATTATTATTATTATTATTATTATTATTATTATTATTATTATTATTATTATTATTATTATTATTATTATTATTATTATTATTATTATTATTATTATTATTATTATTATTATTATTATTATTATTATTATTATTATTATTATTATTATTATTATTATTATTATTATTATTATTATTATTATTATTATTATTATTATTATTATTATTATTATTATTATTATTATTATTATTATTATTATTATTATTATATTATTATTATTATTATTATTATTATTATTATTATTATTATTATTATTATTATTATTATTATTATTATTATTATATTATTATTATTATTATTATTATTATTATTATTATTATTATTATTATTATTATTATTATTATTATTATTATTATTATTATTATTATTATTATTATTATTATTATTATTATTATTATTATTATTATTATTATTATTATTATTATTATTATTATTATTATTATTATTATTATTATTATTATTATTATTATTATTATTATTATTATTATTATTATTATTATTATTATTATTATTATTATTATTATTATTATTATTATTATTATTATTATTATTATTATTATTATTATTATTATTATTATTATTATTATTATTATTATTATTATTATTATTATTATTATTATTATTATTATTATTATTATTATTATTATTATTATTATTATTATTATTATTATTATTATTATTATTATTATTATTATTATTATTATTATTATTATTATTATTATTATTATTATTATTATTATTATTATTATTATTATTATTATTATTATTATTATTATTATTATTATTATTATTATTATTATTATTATTATTATTATTATTATTATTATTATTATTATTATTATTATTATTATTATTATTATTATTATTATTATTATTATTATTATTATTATTATTATTATTATTATTATTATTATTATTATTATTATTATTATTATTATTATTATTATTATTATTATTATTATTATTATTATTATTATTATTATTATTATTATTATTATTATTATTATTATTATTATTATTATTATTATTATTATTATTATTATTATTATTATTATTATTATTATTATTATTATTATTATTATTATTATTATTATTATTATTATTATTATTATTATTATTATTATATTATTATTATTATTATTATTATTATTATTATTATTATTATTATTATTATTATTATTATTATTATTATTATTATTATTATTATTATTATTATTATTATTATTATTATTATTATTATTATTATTATTATTATTATTATTATTATTATTATTATTATTATTATTATTATTATTATTATTATTATTATTATTATTATTATTATTATTATTATTATTATTATTATTATTATTATTATTATTATTATTATTATTATTATTATTATTATTATTATTATTATTATTATTATTATTATTATTATTATTATTATTATTATTATTATTATTATTATTATTATTATTATTATTATTATTATTATTATTATTATTATTATTATTATTATTATTATTATTATTATTATTATTATTATTATTATTATTATTATTATTATTATTATTATTATTTTATTATTATTATTATTATTATTATTATTATTATTATTATTATTATTATTATTATTATTATTATTATTATTATTATTATTATTATTATTATTATTATTATTATTATTATTATTATTATTATTATTATTATTATTATTATTATTATTATTATTATTATTATTATTATTATTATTATTATTATTATTATTATTATTATTATTATTATTATTATTATTATTATTATTATTATTATATTATTATTATTATTATTATTATTATTATTATTATTATTATTATTATTATTATTATTATTATTATTATTATTATTATTATTATTATTATTATTATTATTATTATTATTATTATTATTATTATTATTATTATTATTATTATTATTATTATTATTATTATTATTATTATTATTATTATTATTATTATTATTATTATTATTATTATTATTATTATTATTATTATTATTATTATTATTATTATTATTATTATTATTATTATTATTATTATTATTATTATTATTATTATTATTATTATTATTATTATTATTATTATTATTATTATTATTATTATTATTATTATTATTATTATTATTATTATTATTATTATTATTATTATTATTATTATTATTATTATTATTATTATTATTATTATTATTATTATTATTATTTTATTATTATTATTATTATTATTATTATTATTATTATTATTATTATTATTATTATTATTATTATTATTATTATTATTATTATTATTATTATTATTATTATTATTATTATTATTATTATTATTATTATTATTATTATTATATTATTATTATTATTATTATTATTATTATTATTATTATTATTATTATTATTATTATTATTATTATTATTATTATTATTATTATTATTATTATTATTATTATTATTATTATTATTATTATTATTATTATTATTATTATTATTATTATTATTATTATTATTATTATTATTATTATTATTATTATTATTATTATTATTATTATTATTATTATTATTATTATTATTATTATTATTATTATTATTATTATTATTATTATTATTATTATTATTATTATTATTATTATTATTATTATTATTATTATTATTATTATTATTATTATTATTATTATTATTATTTATTATTATTATTATTATTATTATTATATATTATATATATA
>OZ007496.1:219641609-219648671 GCA_963931805.1 Microdon myrmicae | reverse complement strand
ATTATTATTATTATTATTATTATTATTATTATTATTATTATTATTATTATTATTAATTATTATTATTATTATTATTATTATTATTATTATTATTATTATTATTATTATTATTATTATTATTATTATTATTATTATTATTATTATTATTATTATTATTATTATTATTATTATTATTATTATTATTATTATTATTATTATTATTATTATTATTATTATTATTATTATTATTATTATTATTATTATTATTATTATTATTATTATTATTATTATTATTATTATTATTATTATTATTATTATTATTATTATTATTATTATTATTATTATTATTATTATTATTATTATTATTATTATTATTATTATTATTATTATTATTATTATTATTATTATTATTATTATTATTATTATTATTATTATTATTATTATTATTATTATATTATTATTATTATTATTATTATTATTATTATTATTATTAATTATTATTATTATTATTATTATTATTATTATTATTATTATTATTATTATTATTATTATTATTATTATTATTATTATTATTATTATTATTATTATTATTATTATTATTATTATTATTATTATTATTATTATTATTATTATTATTATTATTATTATTATTATTATTATTATTATTATTATTATTATTATTATTATTATTATTATTATTATTATTATTATTATTATTATTATTATTATTATTATTATTATTATTATTATTATTATTATTATTATTATTATTATTATTATTATTATTATTATTATTATTATTATTATTATTATTATTATTATTATTATTATTATTATTATTATTATTATTATTATTATTATTATTATTATTATTATTATTATTATTATTATTATTATTATTATTATTATTATTATTATTATTATTATTATTATTATTATTATTATTATTATTATTATTATTATTATTATTATTATTATTATTATTATTATTATTATTATTATTATTATTATTATTATTATTATTATTATTATTATTATTATTATTATTATTATTATTATTATTATTATTATTATTATTATTATTATTATTATTATTATTATTATTATTATTATTATTATTATTATTATTATTATTATTATTATTATTATTATTATTATTATTATTATTATTATTATTTATTATTATTATTATTATTATTATTATTATTATTATTATTATTATTATTATTATTATTATTATTATTATTATTATTATTATTATTATTATTATTATTATTATTATTATTATTATTATTATTATTATTATTATTATTATTATTATTATTATTATTATTATTATTATTATTATTATTATTATTATTATTATTATTATTATTATTATTATTATTATTATTATTATTATTATTATTATTATTATTATTATTATTATTATTATTATTATTATTATTATTATTATTATTTTATTATTATTATTATTATTATTATTATTATTATTATTATTATTATTATTATTATTATTATTATTATTATTATTATTATTATTATTATTATTATTATTATTATTATTATTATTATTATTATTATTATTATTATTATTATTATTATTATTATTATATTATTATTATTATTATTATTATTATTATTATTATTATTATTATTATTATTATTATTATTATTATTATTATTATTATTATTATTATTATTATTATTATTATTATTATTATTATTATTATTATTATTATTATTATTATTATTATTATTATTATTATTATTATTATTATTATTATTATTATTATTATTATTATTATTATTATTATTATTATTATTATTATTATTATTATTATTATTATTATTATTATTATTATTATTATTATATTATTATTATTATTATTATTATTATTATTATTATTATTATTATTATTATTATTATTATTATTATTATTATTATTATTATTATTATTATTATTATTATTATTATTATTATTATTATTATTATTATTATTATTATTATTATTATTATTATTATTATTATTATTATTATTATTATTATTATTATTATTATTATTATTATTATTATTATATTATTATTATTATTATTATTATTATTATTATTATTATTATTATTATTATTATTATTATTATTATTATTATTATTATTATTATTATTATTATTATTATTATTATTATTATTATTATTATTATTATTATTATTATTATTATTATTATTATTATTATTATTATTATTATTATTATTATTATTATTATTATTATTATTATTATTATTATTATTATTATTATTATTATTATTATTATTATTATTATTATTATTATTATTATTATTATTATTATTATTATTATTATTATTATTATTATTATTATTATTATTATTATTATTATTATTATTATTATTATTATTATATTATTATTATTATTATTATTATTATTATTATTATTATTATTATTATTATTATTATTATTATTATTATTATTATTATTATTATTATTATTATTATTATTATTATTATTATTATTATTATTATTATTATTATTATTATTATTATTATTATTATTATTATTATTATTATTATTATTATTATTATTATTATTATTATTATTATTATTATTATTATTATTATTATTATTATTATTATTATTATTATTATTATTATTATTATTATTATTATTATTATTATTATTATTATTATTATTATTATTATTATTATTATTATTATTATTATTATTATTATTATTATTATTATTATTATTATTATTATTATTATTATTATTATTATTATTATTATTATTATTATTATTATTATTATTATTATTATTATTATTATTATTATTATTATTATTATTATTATTATTATTATTATTATTATTATTATTATTATTATTATTATTATTATTATTATTATTATTATTATTATTATTATTATTATTATTATTATTATTATTATTATTATTATTATTATTATTATTATTATTATTATTATTATTATTATTATTATTATTATTATTATTATTATTATTATTATTATTATTATTATTATTATTATTATTATTATTATTATTATTATTATTATTATTATTATTATTATTATTATTATTATTATTATTATTATTATTATTATTATTATTATTATTATTATTATTATTATTATTATTATTATTATTATTATTATTATTATTATTATTATTATTATTATTATTATTATTATTATTATTATTATTATTATTATTATTATTATTATTATTATTATTATTATTATTATTATTATTATTATTATTATTATTATTATTATTATTATATTATTATTATTATTATTATTATTATTATTATTATTATTATTATTATTATTATTATTATTATTATTATTATTATTATTATTATTATTATTATTATTATTATTATTATTATTATTATTTATTATTATTATTATTATTATTATTATTATTATTATTATTATTATTATTATTATTATTATTATTATTATTATTATTATTATTATTATTATTATTATTATTATTATTATTATTATTATTATTATTATTATTATTATTATTTTATTATTATTATTATTATTATTATTATTATTATTATTATTATTATTATTATTATTATTATTATTATTATTATTATTATTATTATTATTATTATTATTATTATTATTATTATTATTATTATTATTATTATTATTATTATTATTATTATTATTATTATTATTATTATTATTATTATTATTATTATTATTATTATTATTATTATTATTATTATTATTATTATTATTATTATTATTATTATTATTATTATTATTATTATTATTATTATTATTATTATTATTATTATTATTATTATTATTATTATTATTATTATTATTATTATTATTATTATTATTATTATTATTATTATTATATTATTATTATTATTATTATTATTATTATTATTATTATTATTATTATTATTATTATTATTATTATTATTATTATTATTATTATTATTATTATTATTATTATTATTATTATTATTATTATTATTATTATTATTATTATTATTATTATTATTATTATTATTATATTATTATTATTATTATTATTATTATTATTATTATTATTATTATTATTATTATTATTATTATTATTATTATTATTATTATTATTATTATTATTATTATTATTATTATTATTATTATTATTATTATTATTATTATTATTATTATTATTATTATTATTATTATTATTATTATTATTATTATTATTATTATTATTATTATTATTATTATTATTATTATTATTATTATTATTATTATTATTATTATTATTATTATTATTATTATTATTATTATTATTATTATTATTATTATTATTATTATTATTATTATTATTATTATTATTATTATTATTATTATTATTATTATTATTATTATTATTATTATTATTATTATTATTATTATTATTATTATTATTATTATTATTATTATTATTATTATTATTATTATTATTATTATTATTATTATTATTATTATATTATTATTATTATTATTATTATTATTATTATTATATTATTATTATTATTATTATTATTATTATTATTATTATTATTATTATTATTATTATTATTATTATTATTATATTATTATTATTATTATTATTATTATTATTATTATTATTATTATTATTATTATTATTATTATTATTATTATTATTATTATTATTATTATTATATTATTATTATTATTATTATTATTATTATTATTATTATTATATTATTATTATTATTATTATTATTATATTATTATTATTATTATTATTATTATTATTATTATTATTATTATTATTATTATTATTATTATTATTATTATTATTATTATTATTATTATTATTATTATTATTATTATTATTATTATTATTATTATTATTATTATTATTATTATTATTATTATTATTATTATTATTATTATTATTATTATTATTATTATTATTATTATTATTATTATTATTATTATTATTATTATTATTATTATTATTATTATTATTATTATTATTATTATTATTATTATTATTATTATTATTATTATTATTATTATTATTATTATTATTAATTATTATTATTATTATTATTATTATTATTATTATTATTATTATTATTATTATTATTATTATTATTATTATTATTATTATTATTATTATTATTATTATTATTATTATTATTATTATTATTATTATTATTATTATTATTATTATTATTATTATTATTATTATTATTATTATTATTATTATTATATTATTATTATTATTATTATTATTATTATTATTATTATTATTATTATTATTATTATTATTATTATTATTATTATTATTATTATTATTATTATTATTATTATTATTATTATTATTATTATTATTATTATTATTATTATTATTATTATTATTATTATTATTATTATTATTATTATTATTATTATTATTATTATTATTATTATTATTATTATTATTATTATTATTATTATTATTATTATTATTATTATTATTATTATTATTATTATTATTATTATTATTATTATTATTATTATTATTATTATTATTATTATTATTATTATTATTATTATTATTATTATTATTATTATTATTATTATTATTATTATTATTATTATTATTATTATTATTATTATTATTATTATTATTATTATTATTATTATTATTATTATTATTATTATTATTATTATTATTATTATTATTATTATTATTATTATTATTATTATTATTATTATTATTATTATTATTATTATTATTATTATTATTATTATTATTATTATTATTATTATTATTATTATTATTATTATTATTATTATTATTATTATTATTATTATTATTATTATTATTATTATTATTATTATTATTATTATTATTATTATTATTATTATTATTATTATTATTATTATTATTATTATTATTATTATTATTATATTATTATTATTATTATTATTATTATTATTATTATTATTATTATTATTATTATTATTATTATTATTATTATTATTATTATTATTATTATTATTATTATTTATTATTATTATTATTATTATTATTATTATTATTATTATTATTATTATTATTATTATTATTATTATTATTATTATTATTATTATTATTATTATTATTATTATTATTATTATTATTATTATTATTATTATTATTATTATTATTATTATTATTATTATTATTATTATTATTATTATTATTATTATTATTATTATTATTATTATTATATTATTATTATTATTATTATTATTATTATTATTATTATTATTATTATTATTATTATTATTATTATTATTTATTATTATTATTATTATTATTATTATTATTATTATTATTATTTTATTATTATTATTATTATTATTATTATTATTATTATTATTATTATTATTATTATTATTATTATTATTATTATTATTATTATTATTATTATTATTATTATTATTATTATTATTATTATTATTATTATTATTATTATTATTATTATTATTATTATTATTATTATTATTATTATTATTATTATTATTATTATTATTATTATTATTATTATTATTATTATTATTATTATTATTATTATTATTATATTATTATTATTATTATTATTATTATTATTATTATTATTATTATTATTATTATTATTATTATTATTATTATTATTATTATTATTATTATTATTATTATTATTATTATTATTATTATTATTATTATTATTATTATTATTATTATTATTATTATTATTATTATTATTATTATTATTATTATTATTATTATTATTATTATTATTATTATTATTATTATTATTATTATTATTATTATTATTATTATTATTATTATTATTATTATTATTATTATTATTATTATTATTATTATTATTATTATTATTATTATTATTATTATTATTATTATTATTATTATTATTATTATTATTATTATTATTATTATTATTATTATTATATTATTATTATTATTATTATTATTATTATTATTATTATTATTATTATTATTATTATTATTATTATTATTATTATTATTATTATTATTATT